>JANQDE010000061.1:1055897-1094925 GCA_037157785.1 Cephalotes varians
GAGAGAGAGAGAGAGAGAGAGAGAGAGAGAGAGAGAGAGAGAGAGAGAGAGAGAGACTGTATCGGGTGTCCCGGGAGTGTTTTCAGCAGAAAATAGAGAGGAAGAAGTAACAGCTCTCGAAGCCATTAAGAACGATCCCAGAACGGTCTCCATCGAGTACCGCGGATTAAAAAATATTGACAAAACAAAAAGTTCGAGATTTGTTTTTTAATAACGGATGATCGATAATTTTCGCGAGACTGTGCGCAGATGGGGAGCGCCAACTTATTTTTCGATCGGCCTTAGCCGGGCGTTAATACGTCCGACAGTTCATGATGCTCGGCGAAATATTATTTATTTATTTTGTTTTGCGAGGTATTCGTGGCATCGAACGCGTCGCACGCGTCTGAATCGTCTCCAAAAAAAAAAGGGAGACTCTCGGAGACGCGAGTTGGCTCGTGTACTCGCGACGTGTATTCGCGTGCATCGCGCTCCTGCAGCGTGCGTTACGAATAATAGTCACAACTTGGCGGACGATATAAACGCTATTCGATTTATTTATAACCGTTAGATATGTCATACGGTTCGTATATATTTTTAACCGGTTCACAGCCCGATAACGGAAAGAGATTGCCAACTGTGTTATTTATAATCCGCGACCAAAGACTGACGAACAATTTGCCGTACGTGAAGATGCCCCCATCGAAACGGACGGACATCCATCTCTCTCTCGCAACACATGTGTACGCACGAGGAGATATGCACCCGAAATACGCGAGAGCGGAGAATAGGAGAGCGTGAATTATTAACCGGCTTCCCGATAACACATTAGCTTTCGCGTTTCTGCATCGGGAATACGCGCGGAATATCGTGTGGCCTACGCACGTCATACACTTTCGAAAGATATACGGTGAACTACGAGCTTTTACGCGGAAATACATACACAAATTAAAATCGACTCTCCACACAAACGGAGATAATAATAACAATTTATATTCAGCAAAATGCGAATCCGTTTCTAAGTAAAGTCCAAATGCCGGCTGAAATATTAAGTTAAATGATATCGAGTAATCGCGAGTTCGAAAGGCACGATCGGCTCCCGAATGAAGGGAGCGTCCAGCATCGATTAATCGATCAAAAGACGGCCCCGTCCCCGCTCCGTCGCCTCCACGAGGCGCGTGTCTGACAACGGCCGTCTATTTCTACTTGCAGCGCTACGCTCGGCTTTCTATCTCCCGGGAACGAGGCATGAGCCGCGGTTTAGAGGTCTCACGCCGCGATTCTATCATCCTATAAACAACCGTCCCAACACTTGACGATCGTCGTTATCCCGACGATGCTATCAACCCTTAATCTTCGTGTATCTTGGCGTACGTCCTGGCAAAAATCATTTTCATCCCGCGCTTTCGTGAGACGATCTGGCGAATCGTGCGCTGGGTGTACCGCGGGAAGTTTATCCTGTCTAATTTTACAGCTTTACGACCCTGTTTTGATTCTTATTTTAAAAAATTCCACGTATATCATCGAAGCTGTTGAAACGACAAGCGTAAGAAATATGTTTCTCATGGCGCATGAGATTTCGTATCGTGTAGATGTCATCTCGTTGAGAAAAATCAATTTCTCTGTTCTCGCATTTCTTCAAGATATTCGTGCAAGATGTAACGATAGCGTCAGTGTTAACATTATAGCCGGGAGTTCTAGAAAAGTTTAATACTAGCCGACTGTGGATACAAATCAGTGTTTCTGTAGTTCACAAACTTTCCTCCTTTCCTTAATATGCAAATTTATTACTCCTTTTTAAATAATCTCAGATTTCTAGCGCTACGAGATCCGAGTACAGGAGAACAAGAAAGGTCAAGGAATAAGAAAGAAGAAAGAGAGAATCCTCCCCTTTCTCTTTCTCACGCGTCACCAGCCATTGTATTCTAGCATCGTCCGTCATTACGAGTGTCAAAATTTCGCTCGACAGAACCCAAGAGAATCATTTCGGCAAAAAGGCTGTGCTGTAACGCGTTACTTCGCGCGTTACGTCGGGACACACTCGGGTGTTCGAGTTTCATCAACAGCGGGGCGTACGGTAATCCGCCAAACATTTTGATGCCCCGCGACAGGCGGAAAAATAAACGGCGGCCGCATCTCCGCGTTAATACGCCGCGCTCTAGCCGAATCGCCGCGGCGAAGAGAGAAGAGCGAAGGCGCGCGTGCGGAGCGGTTCAATACCAAATTCCGACCGTCGTCGGCAGCACCGAAATAACTTAACGGCCCCCTATTCAGCATTTCCGACTTTTCCCTGTCCTCGTCGTCGTCGTCGTCGTCGTCGTCGTCGTCGTCGTGGTTGTCGTCGTGATTGTCGTCGTGACGATGCGCGCGAGGTTCGCACGTGCGTAATTATTAGCGACCCCTCTATCGATTCGTTTCGGGCCGGTTTCGTCGTAATGAGCGAGCGAACGAGCGGGCGAACGAACGAGCGGACGAGCGACTGTCAAAGGTTGGGTATATTTCCTCGGCAAGTGAGTCTAGGTCACCCGTATATCGGGTCGATACCACGAAAGCGGGACAAAGGCGAGTCTTCGACTGTGCCTCACGCGTATTACAGTCGGAGCTAACCAGAAGCTGATGGCTCGCTCCGCACGGAAAAAAAGCTCGGTCTCTGTCTCACCGCGCTCTTTCCAGGAGAGAGAGGAGGCGGAAGGGCGGAGGAGGGGAGGGGGAGAAGGGAGAAGCCACCCTCGAGAGACCTCACACCCTCGCGGAGGGATCTATGCCGCCGGAAGCCAACAAGAAACTTTATAATGCATGCACGCGACGCGAAGGTGTGGAGAACCGATCGCGCCCACGTGAGACACGCGATACACGCGTGTAAATTAGCCAACGTTGACGAGGTCGGTCTCTTTCGCGAAATCGAGGACTCGCGGATTGAGCGTGGAGGTCAACCGTGCGGTCGTCGAGCGTCGAGCTCGGCCGAACGTTAGTTTCGAGTCTCGCACTATGAAGATATGCGGTCTGAGAGGAGATATCGATATCACGTGCTTCCTATTGTAAAATCGCGAATGGAAAATTTCTAAAACATAGCGTATCGATTAACTTTCTCTCTCTTTCTCTCTCCTTTTCTGTCTCTCTCTCCTTCTCTCTCATGATCAGCGTTCACGTTTGCGCCGCGTGATCAGTCGAGGTTTCGGGAGGATTCGAAGACACAAGGGTGCTCCGTCGTCGTCCGTCACTCGTCGCACGGACGTAGGAAGATCGCGTTGGGATCGCGAGCTGACTCTGGGTATCCGAGCTAAACACGACATAGATAGGAGACGAATGTGCGACTAGATAACAGGCAGGACAGGATGGAGTATCGCGACGAGCGGGGCGAACGAATTTTCGCGAGAGTCGCGGACTCGGGAAGTCGCCAGCGGCGTGTCTCGTGGCGGCCGCACACACGACCGGTTTGCATCCCTAATCGAAAGTCGGTTTTCCCCGACAATGCGCCTGCTCGATCCCGGGGCACGCGTCATGCGGGAGACTCTCTCCCTCTCCTTCTTTCTCTCTATCTGCTTCTCTCTCTTTCTCCCTCTTTCTGTCTCTCGCTCCCTCTCAGGGTCCGCTGGCAGGTCTGCTGGCACTCCCGAAATAATGTTCGGAAGAACGGTACAACACGGAGGAGAGGAATAGCGAGGTAGCGGATGAGCGGGGAAAGGAACGAGCGCCGAGGGGAGCGGACTGTGATATCCAGAGGAGGAAGATGAAAAAGGAGAGCGGAACAAGAAACGCCCGGATCGAGCGCGTTACATAATTTTCGTAACTCTACGGAGAAGCGGAGAGGGCAACGTGGAGGCTGGTGGGGATGGGGAGTGGACGATGGTCTACGACAACGAGAAGCTGCTCCGAGGTGTCCCGTGCGAGAGCGAGAGAGAAAAAGAGAAAGAAAGAGAAAGAGAGAGAGGGATGAAATGAGGAAAAGAGAGAAGGAGAGAGGAGTGACGGAGCGAGAAGGGTACATGTGCGCACGTATGCGAGTGTACGTGTGCGCGAATAGATGGCTGGATGGATGGATAAATGGCACGGGGGAGATAATAAAGAGGGGATGAAGCGAACGAGAAACAAAGAGAAAGGAGAAGAAATAGAAGAGTAAACACAGCTAAACAGAGATTGCGAGGGAGAAACAAATATAATACATTTAAATGAAAAGGAAACAAAAAAGAGAGAGAGAGAGAGAAAAGAGAGGGATGAGAGAAGGGAGAAGTGGAAATAGTGGAGGCTCGTGTCCTGGTGGGCGGAATGGCGAATCAATCCTCGACGAGGGGAAGGGACGCACGAGGATGAGGAGAAGGAGGAGAGAGAGGGGGATGATGATGAAGAGGTGGAGAAGAGGGAGGAAGTGAAGGCGGCGGTGGCGGTGGCGACGGCAGAGGGGTGGGTGGGGGTGGCGACGGCAGTGTGGCGACATACTACTCACCGTGGACGGTGGCAGCAAGATGTCTGCGAGGTGTCTCTTCTTCCTCGACGGTGGCAAGAGAGAGGAAAACCCGATGTCACATACGCCGCTTCATCGGGCCACTGTGCTGCCGCTTAATACCACTCCGCGCGGTGCTCTTCGCCCGCCTTCTTCACCTTCTGCCACTAAAAATAAACTCGCTCGCTGTGCCGTGCGCTCCTCTGGTTACCCCCGCGCGCGCGCTCGCGAACACTCTCCCTCCCCTCACTCACGCACACTCACTCTCTCACTCTCTCCCTCTCTTTCTCTTTCTTTCTTTCTCTCTCTCTCTCTCTCTCTCTCTTGCTTCCTCGTTCTCTCACTCTTTCTCTCGCTCTCGCACGCGCCTCACGTCTTGTAACGCGACCGACACATTTATCCGCGCTTTCAGGCCGCTCTCTCGGACATTCTCGCGCACCTCTCGCGCTCCACGACCGACCAACCGCTCGATTCCCTAGAATCGAGGAGGTGGCACTGTGTCGCCACTCGCCGCCGCTTGTCGCCGCTGCCACCGCCGCCGCCGCCGCTACCACCACCACCACCGCCGCCGCCGCCGCCGCCGTCGCCACCTCCACCGTAGCCGCGCTGGATGGCGATGGTGAGGACGGCGCGCCGATAGCGATTCGATGTATGGAGCGGCAGCTGGGAGAGATGTCGACTCGCCGGAGTCGCGACAAATTTCTCCGGGATGGAGGTGGCGAAAAGGAGAGGGCGAGCGTGAATAAGAAAATCGGAGCACACGGTGGAGCGATCGGAGTACACGGAGCATCCGATGGAGAACGAGAAAGAGAGAGAAAGATAGAGAAAGAAAGAAGGAGGAGGAGGAGAAAGGAATGGCGATACACGAGAGCGAGGCGAAGACAATAGGAAGTCAAAGGGAAACACGCACGCACGCACGCACGCACTCGCGGAGGTGCGGCCGATTATCCGTTTCGTATTCCGCGCGTCGTACGCACGTAGGGACGGATGGACTGATTGACTGACGCACGCACGCACGCACGCACGCACGTTCTTACCCCCGAGAGGGGTGCCACTATCGTCGTACCGAGAGCGCGGGACTGTCGCGCTCGCGGCGCTCTTCAGTTCCTCGTGGTCTCGTCGGACCTTCCTCCCACCCTACTGGTGGTATCGACTGCGCCGGCGGCAGCGGCAGCGACGGCGACGGCGACGACGCGACGACGGCGGTGATACTCGACGGCGGCGGCGGCGGCGACGACGGCGGCGACGGTGCGAGGCGGCCTTTTCTCCTTGATGCCTCTTTTCATATAGGCCAGGCCGCAGCACCGACTACCGCTACCTAGTAGCTCACGGTGGTAGCGCGCGTTACCGCTGGTAGCGACCGGCGAACCGCGACGACGGCATCCGCGCATCGACGACGACGATGATGACGACGAACGGGGAACGAGGAGACGAGGAGACGAGGGCACGACTACACCGCGACGACGACAACGATTATACTCCGACTAGCTCGCTTCCCGCTGCTACCGTCGGTCTCTCTCTCTGCCTGCGCCCGCTGCTCTGCCGCCGATTGTGCGCGCGCACCTTCGCGTACACGTACGTGTGCAACGGATCTGCTGTCCGTCCGTCTCTCTCTTTCTCTCTCTCCCTCACTGTTTCGCGTGTGTCGTGCGCGCTCGTGCGCGCGGACTAGCTACGCGTGTGTGTGTGCGTCGTCGCGTGTTCGAAGGCGGACGAAGAGCGCGAAAATGAGAGAGAGAAAGAGAAAGGAAGAAACCGGCGAGGAACGGAAACGAATGGGATGGAACGAGACGGCGAAATGAAGGAAAAAAAAAAGGAAGAGAGAGAGCGCGAACGAGAAACGCGGATAGAAAAGCGTGTAAGCTTGGTAGGAGCTCGGAGGGGTCTCGCAACGGTCCTATCCGTGATAGGATGCGAGTCCGATGCAGCTGTCAACGGTACCGCGCTCGTCGTTGGACTGTCGTGCCTAAATCGGGGAGAGCCGCGCACACGCACACATGCACGTACGGCGGGGGGGGAGGGGCGGGAGGGGGGAAGGAATACGGCGCGCACTTCTCCCCGCGGTTTACGCGCACTCCCGCCCTCCCCCTCTCCATCCGCTCCCAACCTTGTGACCCACTACCCCCGTCGTCGCGTTCGCCACCCTGGGACCAATTTCAAGAATGCGGTTTCGCGGTCTCTACGCCCGACACCTGAATCCGGTTAACGGCTCGAACAACGAATCCCGCACGCCTCCCCGAAATAGCCTCGTGCTTCGTTCAGTTCGGCCGCGACGCACCGAACTTCGGCTTCATTCAGCGACGTCCAGCCTCGGGATCGCCGATCGTGATTCGGCGCGATATCGCGTCTTCCGTTAAAACGGAAGTTCCGCTGCGACGCAATACGTATTGTTTTTACGCGTCTCATGTCTAATTTGCAGATTCTCTTCGGTCAGCATCGTTCTTTCGCGAGATAGCCAGACCGTCAATTTGAAAGTATTATATTTTTCGAGCTTATCCCGGTTTTCTCTCTCTCTCTCTCCCTCTCAATCCTTCCGAAAAACGAAAACCTAATTTACTTACTGCGTCGTCTTTGATCGCAGCGTCCAAGAATTCAAGAAAACCGCTATGCCGATTGTTCGACGCGAATGTCGGAAGGACACGCGCGTCTCGACAACTGGCAAATGTCGGACTGAAGTGAGCGCCTCACGAATTCAAATTTCAAAAACCGGTCTCCCGATAAGCCGGTCCGCCATTAGGCGAGCGCGATTGGCGCGCCAAGTCCGCGACGCGTCGCTTCCCGCAAACGATCGGCGAATCCGGGACGCGATCGTTCTACTACCTGCTCTCGCGATCTATGTCCGAACAGGGGGGAGTCGCAGCGAGTGTTGTTGTTGTTAGGTTAGGAAAATAATGGTCTTCAGAGCGAAATAATTAAATGCGCGCGTGAATTCTTGAAAGGAAGTGGCAGCGCGCACCGAGCGAGATAAACCCGTGTGTCGGCGTCATTCCCGCCTTTTTTTCCCTTCGGTCAGTATCCCGCCAATATGACAAAACACTATCTGCGGAATGTCATCCACCTAATTTTTTCCTGCTAGACAGTATTATCTTCTCAGACGTTTGTTTTCTTATTTTAAATGGACTTCGATCGTTTTTATCAATTTTTAGATAGCGTTATCGAAGGTGTGAGAGTGATGAGAGTTTCTTTGGACAGTGATTGATGATAGATTTATGACTCCTACGCGAGTTGCCGCGGCGTTCATGAGGCAAAGATGGTCACCGTACAAGATATCGGTCTGCAACTTACGAAGCCAGTGAGAGAGTTGGCGCAATGGAACTTCCCCTTCGCGGAGGTATGGGTTCGAAATTTGTCGTTACGACGGTTAGCGCGATGTGTATAAATAATGTATTGAAACAACGTCTCTTATTGTTGCAGACACTGGAGCAATATTGCTCTTTGTTCAACTCCACGTGCAATAATCGTTTCACTGAGGCCGGGCTTGTTCTACAAAATTCCACGGCCGTCTATGTGCATAGAATCGATTCTCTCTGGACTAAAACCGAATATTGTAGAAATGTATTGTCGGCTAATGAGTAAGTGATATTTTTAATATAAAAAAAAAAAAAAAATTGTAACGAGGAGAGTAAGAGAAGCTTCTAGTTCGCTATTAATTAAAAATTATTACTTTGACGTGATACAAATAGCATGATACATATAAAATTATTTCTTAGGCAAGAAGAGGCAACAACGAATCATACTAAGAAGAGAGATGGGAAGACTGATGCATGCTTCCACAAGTTTAAAACTGTCGACTTTACAAAAGAAGTAGACAAGAATATCAATCTTAAGAAGAATGCGACATGTGATTCTGTCAAAACTAAGAGCCGCCGATTTACTCAATTAGAAAAAGGTATCGGACAACATGTCTCTATCGACATTTATGATGTAAATGGGGAGGTCATTGGTAAAAAATATGATTTCCGGTGAGTATCATTTCTTTTTTTGACTTATTTGAACTTTGTTATACTTGGGTAATCTGATTACTAATATTTTGTAGGTGCAATCAGAATATAAGTGTGAATGGTACATTAGTTGATGAGTTTGCGCCTCAAGGTATGTGATTGGTAGTGCAAATAAATTTGCGACTTAGTCCAATATTTCTTAAAATTATCTGCGTTTCAGATTTTTGTTGCAGCGATGATGTCTCTGTAAAAGAAAAACCTTCGTCTAGTCATTTCTGCGATACATTGGTATCAGATTCTGTCATACATGATGATAATGAAAACGATGATACGATTGCCGAGACAGGCAATGATTCGCAGGAAAAAGAGAGCTCTGATTTAATCATGTCTTTGGAGTCGAGTCAACAAAATTTCTCTCCATCCAGTGATATTGAGACTGACGATACGCTTGTCGGAACGCCAACGAATATCTCAGGCGATAGTTGCTGCGACATAACTCTCAACCATACTCCGCATAAGACTTGCCCAAATACACCGACTAATACACTGAGTTCACCGATAATAACCAATATCGACAGTATCAATTCATCGAATAACAATGATTCGGAAGATCAATCCTTGAACAACAATATCAAAGGAAGCATAGACGTTGGCAGTATATTAGATAGTCCACCCGAGTCGGTGAATTCGAAAGGAAGGAGGTAACTTTCGTTATTTCCATCACCATTTTTACTTGATGCAATAAATAAGTTATTTATAAGTTAATTATAAATTTTGAAACTGCTGATATTTTAGAACTTCATCAATAAATGATTCATCGTTGTTAAACGGAGATCTAATGAGAGCAAAGTTTATCAGTTCTTCACAAAGAACTCCTCTAAATGAAAGTAGAAGAAATAAAACGCAGCAACGTTCCATTTTAAAGTCCACTTCGAAATCAGTATGTAACATTATCAATTTCTCTGTTAATTTCCATTTATTCTACTACTATTCTCGGCGAAATCATCTTTTCACTGTATATTTTTGAAATATATTTGTGTACGGCGATATTATTCATGAAAAATTAGTTCAGAGTGAAATGTTCCGGGTGGATTTGAACCCAGATCTGTAGTACATAAAATAGACGCATAATTCTTAACGTCACGATCACCACACACTGGTAATTAGCGATGTTTCTGGTAATATCCTCAAGTTATTTGTTTGCAGTGGAAGCAAAAACTATCCGCATCGTTTAAAAGACAGCAAAGTACAACGAAGAAGAATCTCTTGCATGTTATGGAAGACTCGCTTTATTCACGAAGAGGTAAATCCGTAATCTATCTTAAAATCGTTTGATACAAATTTATCCATACTAAATGACTCGTTCTTCAGATAGACCAAATATGTTCAAGGAAAACTTGCGTACTTGTATGAAGTGCATACGAGAGTACGATCCTTTGCAATACAAAGACGTGATGAACGAAGAGTTAGACCTTTTAGGATTTCGATTACATGTAGATTCAGAACCGGAAGCGCATATCAATAAGAACGTAACGACGAATGTCAACAATAATATAACAACTTCGATCGATAAGGAGATTCCAGAACTTCAAAGCCCGAGCTCTATGAGCCTGTCGTCCCCGCGCGAAAATTTCTGTGATACTTGGTTTCGATCGTCGCATTTCTCATCGGTAAGTTGACCGGCGATTGATAGATTGATAGAGGAAATGCTGGTTGTACTAGCGAAATGAATCGCAATTTTAGGACACTGTCGAAAAGTGGCAAGAGATGATACAGCCTAAGTTGCGCGACACCGAGCAAAGATCGACGTTTTGCATTCGCGATTACGCCTCGCGGATTATGGGAACTCTGAAGGCGAGTAGCCAACGAAAAATCAGCTTCGACGCCGTTATTCAAAATGAACGCCCTTGCGAGGTGGCCAGATACTTTTTAGCGTCGTTGGACTTGGTGAGAATGATTATTAGACGACAAGAAAAACGTGATCCTCAGTTTTTAACGAAACTCGTTGTTCACAGGCCTCGAAGCAAAATATAGCCATAAACACGAACGAAGATCCCGAGCATAATATAGAAATCGTCCTGCATGAGGATAGACAGAGTATTTTTAACAGCCAAGCGGATTCACATGATTAACGAGCAAATGCTTTAGTTAATAACGTACAAAAATGTGTTTCTATATTGATTACCTTCTTAATGAAAATTGATTTATATCTTCGTCATTCTGGGAAGGCTCTTTACTGTGATATTTTGCAGCTATCAAGAGAATACGAGGATCCTCTTGATGGAATTTCTCCTTAAAAAAAAGACCTATATATATAATATATATATATATATTTGTGTATTAAATATTTTCTTTCTCAAGATATCGATTTGTTTCTCCTCTATCTCTCGTTTCCATCTCTCGATCGCCGAGTTACAATTATAGATGCGTATGGAACAATGATTGCACGATTCATTGGAAATCTATACGTCTCCAGCAGGCGTGAAGTTCCGATTTAACTACCGTCGAGCGGTAATTCGCCACCGGGCGAATTGTAACGAGGTGTTGCGCGAAAGAGACTGTTACAGCGACTGTAGCGTGAAATCGATTTTTTTTCTCTTCCCTTTTTTTTAATTAAGACTGGAACGCATCCCATTGACACGCGCTCGGGTGTGATTGTGGCGTCGGAACAAAACGGAGCGTGCATTCACGAACGTGCGAGCCCTCCGGCCGTCGGCGCACACCACGACGGTCGCGCACGTCTCACACGTGCAATGTATGACAATTGGCCGTGGTGTAATACACAGGGAAATGCTCACGCATGCGTCTCGCCGGTGCCGAGCCGACGACGGCACCGGCTCACAGTTTATATATTAGTTTACATTAGAACAGACGGACACCGCAAACCGCCGTGTAAACTGCGTTTTCATTAACGCGCCCGCGAGCGTTTCTCTCGCGCGCGCAGAGGAGAAAAAGGAGAGCCGCGCTACGCGTGTGAAATAAAATATTAGAATATTTATAAAAAATTAAAAATAGACCGTAAGTAATTTTTTTTTTTCCAGTGACGAGTGCCATTGACGGAAATGTAGTCGTCGTTCGGGAAAGTTTGAAGAATGAAAGATAAGCGTTAAGGTCGATGTTATCAATGAACGGGAGAGCGACGTGGAAGACGGAAGCGTGAAACGCGCGGATGTCGCAGAAGTTTAATGCACAGTCAATTCCGCTTGATAATAACCAATCAGACGACACAGATCTATGTGCTTCTCTCCCCCGATCTCTCTCTGCTGCGGCATGCCAGAGATATCCAATTGAAATAGTTGCGTTCTGCCGCGCGTCTTCGCGCTAATATACACGTCGGCGTGTTATCGCTCGCATGTTGTGTAACACATCGATTACGTTATTGATCAACAGTAATAATTCGGAAGCGATCCACTAATTTAATTAAGTGATTTTGAAGACACGACTGTCTTTTGCCGTCGCGTCTTAATCAGAAACGGAAAGACCGATTTTGCTGAAGTATCTAAAAATTTAGCTAGATATAGATCTGAAAATTTTGTTAGACTATTAAAATAATTATGTAGAAGTATAATGCAGTGCAAAAAGTTTTGACTTTTCTAGCAAGCCGGCTCGAGCGTCCTACATAATTATTTTGATTTTGTCTAAAAAAATTATTTTTATATCTGTATCCAACTAAATTTTCAGATATTTTAGCACTATTCTTTCGTATAGAATTTTCTATTATCTTTCGTTTATTTATTAATTTTTTTTTTCAATAAATTGGTAATTTTAAGCAAAGCGAAAGGCTTTTTCAGACGCGACTTTTCACAGGAGTAAAACGTCAACATGAACAGCAAGAGTGCATTACTGATGCAACGTTGGATGCTGCAGCCGCGCGTGTTGCTCGTTCTCATTTTGCTGCAATTTATCATTCAGTTTTTCACGTCCGTCTATCTGTATAAGTACGTCACGAACGTGGAGAGCGATCTTCATCGGTTAAAAGGCCAGTATCCGCCGGAGGCCGTGGTAATTCCGCGGCGAAGACGCAGCAGCGCGTTGCCAACCGCCGAAGACAACGCCGTTTCGGATATATCTAGTCGGGTATGTAAAATGCATAGCTAGGAAAAATATTCTCAACACGGGAAGAACGGTTTTGCTGAGAGATCTAAAATTTTAGCTGGTTACAGATCAGAAAAGTAAAATTTTGTTGGACTATCAAAACAATTGAACGTTCAAACAAGTTGCTGGAATATCAAAATTTTTTGCAGCATTGCTCGTTATTTTTAAGGTTTCAGCAAAATTATTTTGACGATGCAACAAAATTATTTTCAGATCTGTATTCAGCAAAATTTTAGATCTCTCAGCAAAATCGTAAAAGTTAAAGAGAATCGATTCGGAAATACGATTCTAGTAGACGCGAAGCAAAAATTCCAATTTTTTTTAAATGAAGAGAGAGAAAACGACTTTAAAAATTTGAAATTGACTCTCGCAACGAAAAACCGAAAACGCACAACGTAAATTAACTTTTTTACACGGAAAGATCGATTTTGCTTTTGTTGGACCATCAAAATAATTTTGTTGGAATTTTAAAAATAATATTGCAAAAAATTTTGATATTCTAGAACCTAGTTTGAGCGTTCTACGTAATTATTTTGATAATTCAACAAAATTACTTTTCTGATTTGTATCCAGCTAAAATTTTAGATTTTTCAGCAAAACCTTTCTTTCCGCGTACGTAATATCAAACGGCAATTATACAAAATAAAGAGAAATGTGTATATGAAAAAGAGAATTATTTTAAAATTTTGCGGACGAAAGAGATTTCGTGTCTTAATTCTCCAGCATTTAATTTCCCGAGATCTCCTAAGAGGGCTTTGACTTCCCAATTTAATTTCTCGAGGATATCTCGGATCTTCCCCTTAATATCGCGGGATTGCTTGAGACCGCTCGGTTGCAGATCCGAGATGACAAGGAGATACAGGGTACAAAGAAGGTAACCGCCTCCCCGATAGTATCCGGCTCCGCGTCCTCACCAACGGTGGTCGGAGGTCAAGATTGGGTTTGGTTGAACGCCGACACACGAATACAAGTCAGTTCTCTGTGATTGTTAGAACTAGTTACCTGTTTCGCGATACATTCTCACGAATACTGTCCTCAAACTTGTCGAGTGTTGTCGCAATGTTCCTCAACGAGTTCCGTCATCTATGTAGAACACTGCGCATGTAGAAGATACTTGGAGATAGCTGCTAAGTATCCATTATAGCTATTTTTGCCGTTAAAATAATGGTGCTAAAATAACGTCGTTAAAATAATGCTATTAAAATAACGATTCGTGCAAACATGGACATTCTATATTGTTCAGTATTATTTTAATATGAGAATCAGATCCGATATTTTCATTATTTCAATACGAGAATCAGATTCGATAAGTGAACTAGATATCGCTTGTATGTGAGACCTTACTTTATATTTTAAACAAAAGTATATCCATAGAAACAATTCATTTTTAATATAAATGTTTTAAATATGCCACTTAATAAGGTAAAGGCAGCGAATGGAGGTTTATTTTTTAAACAAAGCATTGCATTCTAGTGGCAATCTAGAAGTTGTTGCGATTGTTGTCAAACGTGCCATATCAAACAGTGAACTCGATGCGACAACAAATTTCTTTAGCATTTATTTATCTTTGTTGCGTCTGGAAATCAGATAGCATCATCTTAAAAAGTTCTTGCAATGTAAGTAATTTAATATTTATATTACATAGACGCTTTTAATAATGTTTGTGTGTCATATTAAGACGTTGGTAATTGAAATAATTAAATTATTATGGAATAAAGAGTACAAAATATAACGTTTTTGTTCTTTTTACAAATAATAAAGAATATTTTTGATGTTAATGTTTATTTTACATAATAATTTAACGAACTAGGATTTGATTTTATTGTCCATGCTCATGATGTAATTTTATTTTCTATGTGCTACATTGTACAGTATAAATATAATTTTTAACTATGTTTCGATCAGTTTACATTAAAAAAAAAAAAATTTATACTTCATTTTTTGTTATTTATTTCTGTTTCTCAAATTTGATCGATTCTCCCATATTCTCTATTCGATTACTCTTTTTTTTTATTTCTTTCATTTTTTCACTTTTTATTTTTTTTTTTTGTAAATACTAAAGTTGGACTTAATTTTGAAGCCTTTCATTTATTGGATGTTATAGTTAACATGTGCTAAAAAATTCTGTGTTTATTAGAAGTTTAAATATGCATTTGTATCAGAGTGATATTAATTTAAAAATTGATATTTCATATTCACTGCCTTTACCCTATATTGAGAGCTAAAAATTTTAAGAATTTTAAAATGTTTGCAGAAAATCAGGCCATGAAAATATTTCAATATAATAGAAATGATAACTGTAATTTTATATAGAAATACTAATAGTGCAGAAAGACTTCAGATTTTAACCTTATCATAAAATGAAGCATTCTACGTATCGATTTACCTGCGTTTCAGTTTGACGCGATCGAGAATTTTTGCCGTTCGTCCGCAAAGTATTGTCCACCGGGTTTGCCCGGCACGCCCGGAAATCCGGGTCCACCTGGCGAACCGGGTCTGCCAGGTGTCCCGGGGATGGAGGGTCCGAAGGGACCTCCAGGTCATCCCGGTGTCAGAGGACCCAAGGGTGACATCGGGCCACCGGGCTTTGACGGGAGGGACGGGGTGCCGGGTGAGCCCGGTTTAGACGGCATTCCCGGTAGAAGTGGTCTGGACGGCGTACCCGGGAGCAACGGTAAGCCCGGTGTCAACGGATTGCCTGGATTGCCTGGAAGAAACGGAACGGACGGTACGTTAGAATTACTTGATGATGTGACGTTGCAATCAAAGATTCAATGTGGAGAGAGAATGCGATAAGAATGTCGTAAATAAAAATTTTGCATTAAAAAAGTCTCTTCCATAATGCGTATTTATTTACTTTTATAAACCAAATACTTTTTACTTTTTAATATAATATTAATATAATATTAATACGTTTTAATTAAAAAATTTTAATTAATATGGTCGTGAGGAAAATTGAATTTCTTAATTTGCTGAATTAAAGTCTTCCCGATCCTCTAAATTGAAGATTTGGTTTTAAGTTCCTAATTTGAGTTTTTAAAAAATGTTTTTAAACGTTGTGTTAAAAAATTTTTACTCTTTAATTAAATTGTAAATTATGTAATATTGCAAGCATGTAGCAGAATACATTTTTCGTAATACAGATAAAAGATTGATTAACTTTTCATATTCATTTAGGAAGACCAGGGCAAATGGGACCTCAAGGACCACCAGGACCTCGCGGTAAGTAATGATTAACTAAAAAAATTGTATATAAGATATAAAAATTAAAAGAGAAATGTAATATATATTTTGTATTACTTTATATTATAATGTATGTTTACATATATTATTTTCAATGAAAAACATTTTAATATAAAGTAATAATAATGCGTAATAATAGTAAATAATACGAAGGAATGACGTAGTAGAAATACGTAGTAATATTTAAATATAATAATTATATTTAAATACTTAATTATAATATAATTATATTTAAATATTTAAATATTATAACATATATTTACATATTTTTTTTTAATTAAAAATTTTGTATTATTTCATTAATCAATTGTTCATGTTTCAGGAGATATAGGTCCACCTGGTCATCCAGGAGCGCCGGGAAAAGATGGCAAATCAGGCATACAGGCATATAAGGTGAACATGAACGATTACAGCGAGAATGACATATTAATACCGCCATCCATCGTAGGTAAGAATTACTATCTTTATAGCATTAGCAAAATCGTTTTTTTTCCTTTCTTTTTTTACGCGAGTTATTGAATTTGTAGGAACAAAACTTTATATTATTCATTATGTTGTTTTATATTATCATGAAGCAAATTTAACGCCTCTATCGCAATAGCGTATTCCTGATATTCGTATTTTTACGTAAGAGCTTGTAAGTCTTCGAAAAATGGAACGTTTCAGAGATTACACCGCCGTTAAATTCAAGTGGCGTAATTTCCGTGCAAGAAGGTAGCAAAATACGGCTGAGATGTGCCGCGAGTGGGAAACCGCAGCCCGTTATACAATGGACGAAAATAGACGGTGCCATGATACCCATGGGCCCTTGGCATGGTATAAACGGACTCTTTAATTCGGTAATAAGTGGCGAGCGGGATTAACGAAACTTCCCATAAATCTTGCGACTCTAGTGAACTCTGTTACGGGCCATACGTTCAACATCAGCGTGGTAAACCGGGAGCACATGGGCGAGTATGTGTGCAACGCTGATAACGGAATACCTCCAGCACGATCCAAGAAGTTCAAGCTTCAAGTCAGATGTAAGCATCTCAATCTCATTAAAAAGAATATATATTTTAAATTGTAGATTAAAGTGGATTAAAGTGGATCGTTATATAAATAAATCAAATAAATAAAGCAACATCAAATACGGTAGAGACTGGATCTTAGTGCGTAATATTTTTATATAATTTAAACAAATCTAAATTGAAGCGTAAAGAATACCATAAATTAAATTGATCGCGTCAAATTTTAATAATTATTTTAGCTTCAGGATTGCGTTTCAAATCCGACAGCAATCGGCGCGCAGTTCATAGACTGAGAAATGTATTTACATTTATATAAAAATATTAGACACTAAGATTGTATATGACATTGCTTTATTTATTCGATTTATTTAATTATTTTTTTGATAATACAGTATTTTGAAATATGAAATTATAAGATAAGAATAAAGTAATTATATTGATGATAAAATTTTACATAAAAAATTAAAAAAAAATGTAAATATATACATTATAATATAAAATAATACAAAAAGTATAAATATATACATTTTTATACATTTTTATATTCTTGTTATATATTACATCCTTTTTTAAATTTCTTATATAAAATTTTATATAGACCCTCATCGATATTATTATTATTATTATTATTACTTTGTTCTTATTCTATTTTATATTTTTCATTGAAATATATAAAATTTTCTTCATATTATTCTTTATATTATTCCAATATATTCCATTGTGAATGCAAAAAAACCATCGACGATAAATGCGTCTTATTATCTAAATTTTTTGAAAAATTTCGCATATGACCGCGAGGTAACACACATGAATATTTTCTAGGTTTTGATATTATTATGTAGAGTAACTCCGAAAGAACCAGTTTTGTTCGAATCGATAGACACAGATGTGGGTAAAATTGATAATCAATCGCGTTCCAGTTGCGCCATTCATTCGTATACGCAACCAAGTGGTACTCGTGCGAAACCAAAATCCGGCGACATTGGAATGCGAGGTGGAAGGCTTTCCCGAACCGGTGGTACATTGGGAACGCAGTGACGGTCGCCGCCTGAAAATGTCGGATAAGTACAGAACGGAGGTTTACGACAGACGTGACAATTACAAGGTAACCCGAACCTGTATCCGCGGACTTCCATCGAATTCGCGCACGTTATTTCGCTTTCTCCGCAATTTTCTTAGAGTCCTCTTTTCATTTTAATGTAATAAATAATTTGCCTACATTATTATATTTTTATATATCGTATAAATCTCGATAATAAATCGTTCCTGCTCGTCTGCTATACGTTAGCAACAAATGAGGTGTCTTACAATACGTGAAACTATTCTGAAAAGCTGAAGATGAAGCTGAGAATCGCGAGGGTGACTACGTCGGATCACGGGACTTACCACTGCGTGGCAAAAAACGATCTTGATGTTGTCAAAGGATCCTTTATAGTAGACGGTTTGTTTTATCTCGTATTACTTCGTTAATAGCGGAATTATGAAGAGCCACTTATGAAAATTACTAATTAATTACAACTTGAAGGATATAGAAGCAGAATTCCGAGTTTGAGGATGTGAATTGTTATTTTGCATTATCGTGTAGTGCAAAAAATGTTTCCAGACAAAAAACAATACTTGTACACTCATTTAATACTCGTTATTTTTTATTCAATTTTCAAATGAAACAAGATACAAAATAGATACAAAGAAAATAGATACAAAATATTAATACAAATTCTCCAACAAAACGAAAAGTATGTCTCCAACTTCTATATCCATAATTTTTCTCTAAGATTTTCTGTGATTGGAAATTTAATTTCTTTTGACATAAGATTGATCTTAATGTCTGTCTCTACACGGAAAGAACGATTTTTTTTGAAATACAGATTAAAAAATAATTTTGGTTGGACTATCAAAATAATTATGTAGGATACTCAAACTGATTGCTAGAACTGGTCGTTAAAACTTCTTGCAGCAATGTCATCAACGCTCAATTTCTACATAATTATTTTAATGGTCGGTAACAAAAATATTTTCAGATCTATGTCCAGCTAAATTTTTAAATACTTCAGCAAAGTTGTTCTTTCCGCGTAGAAAATAATTAATTGATAATCGAACTCTTAATCAAATTTCCTAAATGATGATAATAAATAATGCTAGACGACATAAAGGACATCGAGAAATACAAGTCAAGGAAGGAGGAACACGTAACTTACGGTCATCCCATGCCCATGAGCGTCGATCAGGAGCAAGAATTGTGCATCCCTGCGCAAGAAACGTGTACGACGTGCTCGAAGTGCACATACACAGACATAATGGACTATGTGCACGTTCAACCGTTGAGCAATATTAATATTACGCGGCCGCCGCTGCGGTTAGCCGGTACGTTTAATCAATTCTAACTAATGTATTCCAACGGCGTTCTTGCGCAAGGTAGATCAATTAATTTCAGGAAGAGGAGGTGCAAAGTTCCGTATAAACGTATATCTAACGTAACGTACATTTTCTGACATAATATAATATAATATAAGCCTCAGTATCTAGCGAATTTGTTAAAAATTTTTGTTAATCACAATACGACAGAGAATAAAAATAAAAAATAATAATATAAAGCGAAAAGAGTATCTCCTGAATGATTTTGTCTAATATCTTCTATATATTTTAATCCCTGTGAAAGAAATATACGGAAAAACGGCTCCGAAGTATTAAAAAATTTAGCTAGATACAGATTTGAAAATAATTTCATTCAACTTACTATCAAAATAATTATGTAAAACATTCACAAACTGGTTGCTAGAATATCAAAATTTTTTCCAGCATTATTCATTATTCTTGCTAAAATATCAGAATTTTTTGTAGCATTGCTCATTATTTCCTACATAATTGTTTTAATAGTCCAAAATTATTTTCAGATCTGTATTTAGCTAAATTTTTAGATATTTTAGCAAAATCCTCTTTTTTTTATGTGGAAGCTGCTTGGGATAAAAATATTTAATATTTAAGACATTCGTTTAGTGCGTGTTTTAATTAATTTCATATAAAACGGATTAGGATCTCTTTACGATTTAACTTTTAATTTATCTACCTTCGCAAGTGCGTATGACGCATATGGCGGGTCAAGCGGAGAACTGCATTAATTGATTGAAGGGTCGCGGAAGTTTACGTAATTAACGAACTGACAGCGTCAAAGACGCGAGTGCCCGTAATATCGCGGGTTAAAAATCAGGCTTTTTCCATGTGAACTCCTTGACTTGAGACAAAGAAAAGTTAATAACTGGCGTTGATAAATTTGCAGAAGGTTCCATAGAGGCCATAGGGAAACCTGTGCTGAAAGGGAACATGGACGATCATTATGGCAGTTGGATGCACGACGCGTCCTCGAGTAACGATATCATGCCCGACAGACTTTGGGTCACTCGCCACAACGAGACGTCCTATATCTACGAGTACAAATCGAAGGAGTACTTCAAGAACAACACGGTGTCTAGCCAGATAAAATTACCCCATCCTTTCCAGGTCGGCAGCTTAAGAACAACAGACAACGAGATACCTCTAATTATAATCACACCATTCCCGAAGAATTTTAAAATGTAGCTGTAGAATGACGATAAAATAAGAGCATGTACATATTTTCTTTAGAAAATTTCGATGTCTAACGTGGGAAGGGCCTGAAGTGAGAATTGAGCTCGCGGTTCGACATTTTCTTTCAGGGTAACGGACATGTAGTTTACGACAAGTCGTTTTTTTACAATCCCATTAATCGGCCGTCGGTCCTCCGATACGATCTCTACACGTCCACGGATCACCAGCAGTGCAATCAGGACTCCGCCGAGTGCGAGATGCAGCTACCGTGCTTGGAGGTCGACGGCCAGAACTACCTCTATATGCGCAATTTCACCTACACGGATTTCAACGTGGATGAAAACGGTAAAACGAGCGGCGCAGGCAAACATTCGATCTCTTTATAAATCGAAGAAAAATAATTGAATGATTGATATAATATCCATTTTCACGCGAAATTGAATATTATAAATGAAAATGTTGTAGCATAAAATATACGTAATGTACGGCGTTTCTGCAGGTTTGTGGGTCATCTACCCATTATCCCCCAATTGTAGTGGTAAAAATACGGTGGTGGTGAAAATGGATCCCACTAAAATGATCATTCAGTACGCGTGGAATATTAGTATCGATCACCGTCGGTTCGGAGAGATGTTTATCGCGGGAGGGGTGCTTTACGCTATACGCAGCGTCACCGACGACACTATGGAAATACGGTAACGCGAATGACAAATTAAAGACTTAGAGCACAAGTAGGAAATTCTTGGATATTTGGATTTTCGATGTTTCCGATTATCCTTAATATATCACTTTTAATCTGTATTTTGTATCTGTATTGTGTCATATCTTTATTATTCAAGAATATATCCATGAATAGCTATGGAATACTTGTGCTGTATATTTTCACTGCTTCTGTCTGACCTGAAAATTATCTTTATTTGCAACTCGTTCGAATTCCTTAGATTCGCCTTCGATCTCTATAAAAATATGACGCGGAATGTAAACTTATCGTTCACGAATCCGTATCACAAGACCACGGCAGTTAGTTATAATCATAAGACTAAGGTACGTATGTTTAACCGGTGATGTCTTTCACTATTCTATCGCTTCGTGTTCGAGCAATCCGCTTTGTTTCAGGAACTCTACACGTGGAACAAGGGCAACCGATTAGCCTATCCCGTGAAATGGCTGGAGGTAACTGAGAGAGAACCATCTTCACGATATACGCATGTACCACGAAGAAACGCGCGTAGGAGCATCGCTAACCATCCCCAGAACGTTAATTAAGCAAGTTTGACGTGTAACGAGTTCTCTCCTTTCGAACTTCTCAAGCGTGTATTTATCTTGTAACACAAAAATAAAAGTCTAAACGAGATTAATCAGTGCGTGTAATTATTGCCTGTTGACAAATCCTATGGAATAGGAACTATGATGCTAAGAATTATCGAACTTACATTTTAATCCGTATAATCGTGCAAAATAATGTAAAATAAAAGAAAAAAATATCTTTATTTGGTCGAAGCGAATTTTGATGCTTAATAATATTTTCATATAAATTTTAGATACATTTTTCTATAAACTGTGATATGCCAAATTTGTAATCGCAATCCTAAATTGAAATAGAATAGTAATATAATATCACAAATTAAATTGATCGTCAATTTTAATTATAATGCTAAAAAACATTTTTAAAAACTTGCAAAGAATTTATTGCGAAAAATATTAATCATGTTAGCCACATATAGGGTTTGAACTTGGAATCTCTGTGGAATCTATTCGGGGTGAATTTTCCTCAATTCGACTACAGAGGCACGTGAAAATGTTTATCGTAATATTTATCGCAATATTTATCTGTCTATCTGGAACAAGCGTCTTCATTAACGCATGTGATAATATTTATCGCAATAACCAGTAACAATGAAAGTAATAATGAAAAAACGTTTTTTTTTTTCAAGGTGACATGTATATACAATAATAAGTGGAGGAACAGACCGACAAGTGCATAACACAAATAAGGAAAAAAGTATCTTTATTTGTATTATGCTTTTGTCGAAGCAGATCTTGATGTTTAATAATATTTTTATATAATTGGCGCGCAATTTATATAACTGAAAAATGTATCTAAAATTTATATGAAAATATTATTAAGTACCAAGAACTGCTTCGATCGAATAAAGGCATTTTTTTCTTATTTTTTCCTTATTATTTACTTGTCGGCTATTTCTCCACTTATTATTGCATATACATGTCGCCTTGAAAAATGATGTTACATTATTATTATTTATTAGTTATTTATTAGTTGTGTATTAGTGCGATAAATATTGCGATAAACATTTCCATGTGCCTCTGTGGTCGAATTGAGAAGACGCTCGTTTCGGATAAAAAAATTCCAGATTCAAACTCTAGCTGAGGTAATATTTTTTGTAATAAATAAAATCATGTAATTGTCACATACTTTTTGAAATTGTATTTTTAAGAAAGTAAAATATATATATAAAATGCACATAATGCTACTTTTAATTATAGTTTATCAGTATAATTATCGTTTGTCAGTAATATGTCTAACAATATGTCTAACGTTCTAACAATATATGTTATTTATATAATATCTTCTATTCAATTTATATAATATACCTTTTCACTTAAAATGAATAACGTTTGACAATTTAAATTTTGCCATAAAATAAAGATAAAGGGAAGATAAAATGTTAAAAAAATTAAAATTTATTTAAATATATAATATTCGATATATTAAATATCCATTGCTGAATAAATTATTTTTCAAATATATATTAAATTATATTAAATATATTAAATTAGTATACTATATATACGTATGCAACATGCGAACATCACGGATAATGATGTCAAAGATTACACTGATTTACAAAATAAATTTTTTTTTATTATTTTGAATCAGATAAGATGTTTCTTATAAAGTTTTGAATGCTGAAAGCATTCGAAATGCGATGTAAACATGCGTAAGCTAAACTTTATTAGCACGTCAGGTTTCCGAAATAATTAGTCAAAAATAATTTTTTTATAATAATTAAAATTTTTTTGTATTAAAGGTTAATGTTATCTTGAAAGTTTGATCAAAAACCAAATCTTCACTTTTTAGAATGTATTTTTTTTATTTTAGTATCTTATTTTTTAATCATGTTAAAAATTTAAATACAGAGTTTTTGCCAAGATAACATGTTTGCCGCCTATGACGATGAAGTCATGTACATTAATATTATCGAAATACACAATAATTTGATCCCGACAAAATAATTACGATGAATTAAACTGTATGTATGTACATTGATAGCCACACGATAAATTACAAATTATATATGATTATACTGATAAAGTTATATATATAAAATTTCAGTATTATAGGCGGGGAAATTTGCTATCTTAGCAAAACTTTATATTTAATTTTTTCATAGTTAAAAAATAATAAAAAATAAGATTAAAAAATGCATTTTAAAGGGGATAAACATTCATGGCTTCTGATCAGAATTTTAAAGTAATGTTAACCATTTTTACAAAAAAATTTCAATTATTACACAAAATTTGTTTTTATCATATTAAACTTTAATTATTTTGGAAATCTGACGTGGAAATTTGGCTTGAGACATTGTTTTTAGCATCCAAAGATTTATAAGAAACACTTTGCCTTCAAAATAATTTTTGGCTAGTTATTTGAAGTAAATACTCTATAAAAATAACTCCTAAATGTGTTAAATAAATCCTATATGTGTTGATTTAATATATATATGAAAAGAATGATTTTACTAAAATATCTAAAAATTTAGCTTAATACTGATCTGAAAATAATTTCATTGGATCAATAATTACGTAGAACATTTTATGACACCGTCGCAAAATGTCTTAACATTCTAGCGACTAGTTCGAACGTCCTATGTAATTATTTTGATGATCCAAAATTATTTTTAGATCTGTATCTGGCTAAATTTTTAAATACTTCTGCAAGGCCATTTTTTCCGTGTATCCAATGGTCATCATTATCTTCCATAATTACGTTAAAAATATTTCTACATTACGCAACGGTTGAACCACCTAAATACAGCCATCGCATGACATAAATTGAATATGTCATAATTAAATACTATGATATGTTCCTCGATAATATTTAACAGAAGATAAAGACAACTAAATGCAGCATTCGCAAGTTAACACTTCATGACTCAACTTCGATCGAATCTTCGAAGTTACGATATCAAACCATCGCGCGCAAAAACAAGACAATACCGGCAATGTTCTGCTCTTCTCTCACGGATGTTTCTTCCATCTCTTTTGACCCATTTGCGACCACGCTGCAAAATTACAAAACGCGATGATAAGACGCAGGTAGTCAACGATTGAAATGCCCCGTATGACACGATAACAACTCATTACGCTTCTTTTTACAGTAATATGGACGGAGCATGCCAATGCACTCGCAATTATTGTATGCAGCAAAGATATAAATACGAACGTGGTAGAATCGACGGGCAAGTTCGAAATATCCCGTCGATTATCACGTTCACTTGGTTAACAGCTCGGTTTCGACAGAACTATTCGTACAGTCCTTGTTAATCAAATTAAAGCCCTAGATCATCTCCACAGAATTAATCGGAGACGTGACTCCATCGCATATCTCGGTTATCGGCCACCAGTTCAGCTATGGGTACGACCATCAGTAATCTGGAGCAAATCAGCGGAAGTGATAAGTAAAAATTATTCTGCACTAAGAAAAATGTTTTGATTATTATACCAACAAGATATATGATAGAATATGATAGAATGCATTTTGGTGAAACCAAAAACCAACCAGAATTTCTGATTATCATAATAGAACTCGTTATTTTCTAACTAAAACGTTTGACTTATTTAATTATAAGGATTTGATTAGTATTTTCCAGTTAAATCTATAAAACTTTTAGTTATATTTATTAGATGTCCCTGTAACGTTGCTATACGAAAAGAACGATTTTGCTGAAGGATCTAAAATTTTACTGATCTGAAAATAATTTTGTTGGAATCTTAAAAAAAATGAACAATGCTACAAAAACTTTTGATATTCTAGCAACTTGAGTGTTCTATATAACTATTTTGATAAATTGATTCAACAACATTATTTTTCTAATCTGTATCTAATCTGTATCCAGCTAAAATTTTAGATCTTTCAGCAAAACCGTTCTTTCCGTGTAGATGAATGCTATTCTCATAAATAAAAAAATCATATGATATAGAATAAAAAATGTAATGTTATAAGATTAATTCGTCATTTCTTCATTATAAGATTTTATTGATATTCTAACAAAATGATTTTTTGAATGCGAGTTCCTATATTAAGAGAAAACGAAATAGTTGTGGCAATTATATTTTTGACAACTCTGTAATTTAAGTATCTGGCACTAGTTTTATAAGGTAACAAGAATTAAAGTAGTACTAAATACTATAAAAATATAGTAACTGTAACAATAGGTATATGTCAACTATTAATTGATAGTGAAATAGCGACTCAACTATCATTACACAGTTATATAGACTTTATACAAATAAGATATAACTACTACATTTTTTTAGTTTAGACAAATATTTTTTTAAAGCATAACTAATTAATTATTGTTGAGATGACTTGAAAAAAACATTATTATTATTATGCGACTATTTTTCTGTAGTTTGTTGAACAATTTATTATAAATGGTTTATATTACTACATTTTCTTAGTTCGTATTACTTGTTCATTGTTGTTATTATAACTTTATAATACATAGTTGAGGCATTTTATGCTCAAATTTCTAGTTGGTGATACAATTTTTTTCTCTGAGTATAAAATTGGATTCGAAGACGAAAGTAAAGGGATATATGTTGACAGGTACAATCTTTAGTTCTGTACAAAAATTAATTCAGGAATTTGATAATTCCTGCAATTATATTAATATGTAATAACGACACTCGAAATACAACATATAATATTATCAGAAACAATAAAATTTGTGTCTTCCACAGTAAAAAATATATGCAATTACAATTAGCACGTTAAAATCATGTGCACGTTACGATTAGCTCGAACATCAAGAAATTCTGATACATTTAACAGGAAAGAATTAATCAAACTCGTATGGTAATTCCTACAAGAATTTTAATTCGTCTGTTTTCGAATAGACATACTGATTAAATCTATTAGATTTCCTATTACATCTTTTTTTCAATGTAACGTTTTTATATTGTCACGCACATTATTACACTCGATCGCCTCGTCGAGATTGTTAATATTGGAACGGAAAGCGACGTAATAATTTCGTCGGTTCGCAACAACCATGATCTTCGCAAGAAGTTATAAAAATAGCGCCAGACTATATGCGAGTCGAGATTCATAGTTCGCTATTCACATGAGATTCGCGAACAGTATGAATGGACATATTCATCGAATTTATGTTCATCGTTTCGCATTCGTGCCGATTCGCTAGCAGAACGGGTTTTTGATGAATTCAAAGAGCACTACAAATCAGTCATTGTATCGATTCGTGCGGTACAGTGCTACATTATGTTTTAAGATTCATTTATTCGAGTATACATTATTTATTTATATTCATTAAAACTGTCTACACTGTCTATTTTATCGTTCTATCTACTCTATTTACATTTATATGGTATTTATATTATTTTTAAGCGCGTAATATATTCTGTCGAGTTATCATGATTGATGGCGAATTATGTAAATCAAGAATTACGAATGACAAATCGCAAATAGTGTGGAAGATCTACACTGGCCAATTTCCGAATCTTGTATGAACCACGACTTATACTACGAGATATAAATTGTTTTAATGGTTTTAACGCATAAGATTATGATAACGCTTATTAATAAGATTATGATAATGAGCTTATAAAGAAATGTTTTTCATAAGTTCAATAAAATATGATTATACGTGTTATGATTAATGCAAGCGATCTACTTTTGCTGCAGCAGTCGGATTAATAAGATTATTGATTGATTTTCATTGTGACGACAGACCTTTTAGTGTTATGCAATTTTAATGAGGCATTAAAAGAGACGTTCTTTTCTTCTTTTTTTTTTTTTTGATTGTAAGATTTTATTTTTTTTTTTTGATTGATTTTTTTGATTGTATTTTTTTTTTTTTTCTTTGTAAGAATCTCTCACATAATAAGACAAAAGAAATTAAATGTAGTTCCATTTGCGGGATACAATTCGTTACGGTCAGCAGTGACATGTAAACGGCCTTGTAACATTTAATTACTCCGCAACCGTCTTTATCTTTAGTGTCTGTGTGTGTACGTCTGCTTTATCATAAAATTTGCTTGCGTGAGAAAT
Source organism: Cephalotes varians (assembly GCA_037157785.1). Lineage (NCBI taxonomy): Eukaryota > Metazoa > Arthropoda > Insecta > Hymenoptera > Formicidae > Cephalotes > Cephalotes varians. Next base: position 1,083,483 of record JANQDE010000061.1, read on the forward strand.
GGAAAAAGCAATAAATATAGTCACGCCTCGTGTGATCTATTGCACAACGATGATATCAGCAATTTCTAATTTAGGTGTTGCAACATTGTTTGATACACATAAATAGAAATATTTATTCGATTCCTCGCTTCTTACATGAGATTTCATTAAACGATCTTAAACAGTTCTTAAACAGTTGACGCTTGAAAAAATATGCAAATCAATTTCGAAGAATCGCGATTAAATCTGAAAAATTTATATAAAAGATTCATATTGCCACAGTTAGAAAGTATGTTTAATTTTATGTACAAATGTATTACACACCACTATTTATTGGTCTAAACCTAATAAATAATAAGATAATAAATAATAAGAATAAGGAAAAACAAAAAGTAATAAGAAATTGAATTTTAATATCTTAGAACGTACAGTTTAAGGGCCTTTTAGATTTATATAGTTAAAGACCTTTAAAATCGATAAAATAGTTCTGAGATATCGAGTTGTTAATAGTTATATAGACCACTCTGTATTCTTTTCATTACAGCTTTACTTGTGTTTATATATTATACAAAAATAGTCTTGCTTAATTTACGTATTATTTATTAGTGTATATTATAGTATTATAGTATTATACATAACTAATATTTTATATTATTATTACTGTTAATTTTCTCGGAAGTTTAAAATTAATATTCCTTAATTTATATTAAATAATTACATCATTTATATAAACATTTTACTACATTATTTCTATAAATTCTTGTTAATGTAATGTCCAGCTACTATTTATAACACATAGCATTTAAACAAATTCTATTGCATGCTTTACATCAAAATATACACTTTTAAGAAAAGTAAATTAATAATATAATAATAGTAATAATTCATTATTTTCATAAGTTAAAATTTCAAATTCTTTTTATAACACAGACAATAAACATTTAAGAAGAAATCGGAAAAATTGTATTTATAGAAAATCTTATTTATATTTAAACAAAATGCAGAAGTTATACAAATATATTATAAACAATTTAAATATAGAAAATAAATCTAGAACATTTCAAAAATTTAAAAGTTATAAAACTTTTCTAGTATGTTAATATAAAAATAAATTAACAGTTTAAAAACAAAACGAATCAAACATTCTCTCTAATGAACAATAATAAAATATAGAAATAAATAGATATTTATCCTTGTGTTCTACTCGAAAACTTGTTGACATTATTCGAAAAGAAAGAATAAACCGATCAATATTATGTCAACTATTATAACTAATGTATTATAAGAAATTACTTATATGACATTTTGTATTTATGTGAAATCAGTTAGCGAAGATAATGTAGTCTTCGCTGGCTTCTCGAAGGAGTAAGATCGTAACAATTAAAGGCATAATATATATACCACTATTCATATTTCGCGACATTTATTACATACGTACAAATTAGTCAAAATTATACTTTAACAGTTCAGGTAAGTTTCTATAACGACAAATACTTTATTTGCAATTTGTTTAGTTTCAGTTTATATAACCAGTTATATTTTAAAACCATAACATCGTAAAAAGTTTAAAATAAAATAAAATAATAATAAAAAATAAAAAATAAAAATTACTTTATTTAAAAAGATATACATGATGATTTAATTAAACATTTTAAATTATTTTTTTTTTAAATGTTTTAATGACAGTTTTGATTCCTTAAAGAAGTTCTTGAAATTGAATGCATATATTATGCTGTCGTTAGAGGCTCAAAAATTGAACAGCCGATTGGTGGCTCGGCAATTGACTGTCGAGTTCGAGTCACTCAGAAATCTGCCCGAAATGTTCATTTAATTTCGAGTATTGCTTTAAAAGAATAACATATTAATATATACAATAATATATTAATTGAAACAGCTTTCTATGATATGTTATGACAAATTCAATAATGTGCAAAAAAGCGTATTACATAGTAGTAGTTTATTAGATTAACACTTATGTTAGATATCAGCAAAAAAATAAAATATTTCAAATGAGAAAGTATATAACGAATAATTAAACGAATAATTAAATACTTTTTTTATGTTATTATGTCATTAATGTTTAGATCTTTTTAAATGAGTTTAATCTGAAAATAGAAATGTAACAAATACAATATATAAACAATTTTTTAAACATTTAAAATTTTTTTGAAGTGTTGTAATGTTGTTTTAAAGTAATCGGCATCTACATGTGTCAATATTGACTATTCTATATATGTTATTTATATCATTTAGAAAACAAGAAAAATAAGGATAGTAACATAACAATATAACATGCAACATAACATCATTTCAAAATTTAATGATATATAAAACTTTAGATAAGATAAATCAGCTGCGAGAAAAAAATAAGCATTCTTTGAAACTTGACATACATTGTACAATGTAATTAACATAGTCGCTACAATATTACACAAAGAACAATTTTGACGAAATATCTGAAAATTTAAATAATTATAGATTAAAAAATATTTTGTCGGATTATCAAAATAATTATAAAAAGAACTCAACTATGAGCAATAAGATAAAAAATTATTCTAAGAACAAGCTAGAGCATTCTACACAATTTTTCATGATATCCATTATTCATTCTCCATTATTTTGGTATATTCACAAAAAATAATTTGCAGACCTATATCTAAAAAAATTGTTAGATATTTAGGCAAAACCGTTCCTTACTCGTAGAAATATTAAAATTAAAAATGTTTAGAGTTATTTAAATGTTGTTAATTATTTTTAAATAACATTTTTATAACAATTCTCAATTTTTCTATATATATATATATATATATATATATATATATATATACAATTTCAATAATCTGTCAACTAAACCACAGAGTTCTATGCTGTATGATCATTAATATAATATATATTTTTTTAAATAAAGATATTTTAGCTAGTTAGAGCGAGAATTTATGCAATATGAACGAAGCACACATAAGTAGCAGCTTAATATTCATCATCACAATAACTATTCTTACCGGAGAAAAACTAAATGATTGCAGCAATCCAAACCACGCATGTTTATCGTATTACATGATATCGGTGCACTATCGCATAAAGCTAATTCATTTATATGAAAAACTTATACATATGGAAGATAATTATCCTTATTGGGCAAAACTATTAAATTTAAAAGATGAATACGACAGTTTTAATTTCCACGGAGAATCCAGTACAACTATCAATATCTTTCAATCCACAAAATATATAAAATTGCATAAACTAAATCTGACTATAATTCCTTCGAAAATAAAAATAATTAAAAACAACGGTATAACTTATAAACCAAAAAACTCTATAGAGATCTTTAAAACGAATCTTTTAGAATTTCGTTTCTCTAACGTATTATCTCCTGGCCTCTACACATTGAACATAGAATTTCTCGGTGGTCTTACAGAAAGCTCCTCAAAAAATTTCTTCAAAAGTTTCTACGCGAACAAAGAAAATGGCATAGCGTGAGTAAATATTAAATAATAAAATACACACAGATGCCTAATGTTCTATAATATAATCATTCCTTACTTTTTCTCAAATATTATTTTTGTGAAATAGTGAAATATATATATTCTATCCAAAATACACATCCAATACAATCAAAATTATTTATTAATTAATGACATTACACATAGGTATAATATTATACAAATTTTTAATATGTATATTCAATATGATGATTAAAAATTTGTTGTTGTGCAGTATTATTTAAAACAATTATAAAAATTATTTGTGATAGATTTTTGCTCGCATCACACATCCAAACGAATGGAGCTAAACAATTGTTTCCTTGTTGGGATGAGCCGCACTTAAAAACCACGTTTACCATTTCTATAAAGCATCATGAAGATTTTACAGTATTATGCAACATGATGCCACGAATCAATCATACGAGTGATATTAAATATTTTAGATGGACAACATTCTATACTACTCCTCCAATATCCACTTTTCAAATTGCGATAGTTATAACCAATTATCCTTACATTCACATTGACGAAAACATTTATTTATGGTGCGAAAAATGTTCAGAATACAATAAATCTCTAAAGCTTGAGTTCGCAAAAAGTGTCATAGAAAATATTACGTGGCATCTGAAATCTAGAATAGGTGTAATAAATTTTCCAAAGATAGACCACGTAGCTGTTCCAAATTTTTCACAAGACGGTACGTCGAAATGGGGACTCATCTTTCATAGGTAATACTGATTTTTAAATATAAAAAATAAGAAATTCTTTTGTATCACGCGAAATTTATACATGTGTATATTTTCCTACATCGTTTCCAGTTAATTTTATAAAAAAAATAAACTGATTAAATAATTAAAACAAATGAATAAAAATAATTAGTATTATATACTATAGTGATTTGTATGCAAATCGTATTTCGAAAAATGTGCGCAATTCGCAATTTGTAATGCGATTACTTATCTTTTGTATAATAAGCAGCAACTGTGTATTTTCTTTATACTAATTTATCTCTTTATCACATCACTGTGTATAAAAGTATGGTTATCAACAAATAAGTAATTTATGAAATATTTTATATTTTATATTTATTTGAAAATATATTAGAATAGTATTGATTTTTACTGATTTATTGATTATTTCACTTTAGTACCTTTATATGCAGTGTAACTAAATATAATAAATCATATAGTTTCAAACAATTACGTAATTCGCCGTTGTAAAAAGTGTAGATGATCTTGAAATATTTTCAACGCCTCCACTTATAAAATAATTTCCACTGTGTGATATCCCTTATTATTGATCCTCTACGTACAAAAATTTTGTTATATGCTTCCATTACATTGATCTTTATATAAATTGCATATAAAAATGTGAGAAAGAGGTAAATCAGCTATCAGTACAAATCAGTGCAAAAAAAAATATATATATAGTTGCTGATGATATATAGTTGAAAAGATAAATAATTGCTTAATGCAATTATTGTGATTTATAAGATAGACAGAACACCCAGAATTCAGTATCCTTTTAAAACTAATTAGAAAAATAGATACTTAAAAAGATTTTACACATTTCTAATATCAAAATAAATTTAATAAAATTTGTTCGTATCATTCTTCGATGTCCCGATTTAGCATTACAAAATTATTATTAAATTTAGAATATAAAATATTTTTTATTAACGCAGGTAAAGCAAATTCAATATATCATTTCATCTAATAAAATAAGCAACAATTTTGCGAGAATATTTATAATAATTTTTAGGGAAGCCGATCTTATTTATGATGAACAATTAGATCCAGTTATGCGCAAATTGGAAGTCGCACGCTTAATAGCACCCAAAATAGCGTATCTATGGTTTAGTAACTTATTCAGTTTGTCACGTTTTTGGTTACATGATGGACTTGCTATTTTATTCGCAGAAGAAGCTATTGTTAAGGTTTCTAATTATTAATATTGCAACAATATCAATAATTTATCTTAAATTTTTATATACCATTATTTTTCTTTAAGATTTAGATGACAATAGTCCTCAAACTTTAACAAAATTTGTATTAAGATAATTCAGCTAAATTTTTTAATATATTCAAACCAGAATAACACAAAGATTTATGAAAATGATGAGTCTCTCTAATAATATCGACATGTAATCTTTCAATTAATATAGTAACATATTTTTAAAATACATTGTTATTTCGAAATTTTTTTATATAGAATTATAAATAAAATACGTTTTAAGCAATAAAATATAGTATGCAACAGCACACTTTAAACTACATTGCGAACATAGTTTTTGATCTAACATTTATGTAATTATAAAACATTGTTTCTAGATGTTCAAAAATTCTAGTTTAATGGATTTTTTCATAGTTCAGAGTCAATACGAATCTCTTCATTTCGCTTCTCATTTCGATATGAATCCCATTCAAATCAATAGTCTGTCTGATGAGATTGAACCAATTTTCAATTTTCCTCGTTATATGAAAGGTAAGAATAATAAATAAATAATTCTCTATAATCTAAATGTGCGTACATATGAATATCATCAAAGAAAAAACAAACATTGCAAAAAAACACATTTAATAGAAAAATATTCAATTACAATTAATATATCTATTGTAGTATTAATTGTTTTGCGGATGTTCCGAAACGCAATTACGGATGAAATATTTCGAAGAAATATCCAAACATATTTACACACACAGTGAGTAAAGATAATATAACAATTAATTACGTATTATTTATATATAATAAATATAACAGCTGCTATATTCTTACAAAGTTGACATCAATTTCTTATATTACAATATATTACAGGCGCGTGCAAAGCTTTGTGCATGCTATTTAGCTTTTCATTTTGTATTCTTTATTATACTTAAATGAATACTTTTAATATTATATTACCATTACTATTACTTTTTATTAATCTTTTCATACACAACTGTCAAATGTGCGATGATAGTAGCTCACAAAATAAGTACAGCGAGAGAATAGATATCGCGGAAAAATAACAACATTAAAACTTCGATAATTGATAACATACATTTTTTAAGAAATGGATAGATTTGTCATATTTCAAAATATTATTATTTTATTTTTATATATTTTTTAAATCAGGAATCTCATTGTTTATACTATTTTCAAAATTAAAAATTCTTAATTTATATTGTATATACTTTCATCTCTCTAATTCGTTAATTTTTATTATTTTTTATAGTAGATTTTTATTGTTTTCTAATAAACTCTTATCAAAGATATTTAATTAAAGTATTCATAAAAATTTTGCAAATTAAATTAAAAATAATAAAATATAATATTTAAATAATAAAATATGTTTTCACTTTTTACTCTTTACTATGCACACTTAAATGCTTGAATACTTAAATCCACATAAATAATATTATACTACTGTTTCTATTACCTTTATTACCTCTCGATATATCTACTAATTACTAACTGTACATACCTAACTGTATGATTCAAATATATGATGACAGCTCATAAAGTAAACGCTGTGAGAAAACTAATAAGCATCGAAAATTAATAAGCTAAAAAGTGATAACAATTTCAATGTATGCGAATACGCACACTTTTTTTAGAAAGGGCTTTGCTATATTTGGGACTATCATTTTGCTTTATTTTTATATACATTTTTTAATTTCAAAAAATATCATTGTTTTAATTTTGTTTTTTATGCTTTTTATTTATATCTTTGTCTGTCTCCAATTCATTAATTTTTATTAGCTTTTATAATAGATTTCCGTCATTTCTTAATAAACTATTATTTAAAAATAGTGAATTAAAGAGAAATAAATTTTTACAAATTATAATATTATTAATAATATATATTAGATTGAGAGAATAATATAATATATAAAATATAATATAATATTTAAAATATAAAATTATGTATAAAATTATACACAGAATGCTATCTACATGTACAAAAAAATTATAATTTTACATTTATATTTAATATTGATGATACAGATCACTAATAAATTTTTTAATTTAGCACGTTTAGTTCAATGATTTCTGAATTTACCATACAAGAAATCATAGCTATTTTGATGGATCCATATAAATTATCAAATGAGTTAATATTTTGGATAACGTACTTGCACTATCCTGTCTTGAATTGGACACGAGAAAATTTTTGTTTTTTAAATGTGTCGCAAAATTTCTTTACTATTAGTTATGGCAAATGGTGGATACCTATAAGATTAATTTCAAAACGTTTTTCCCTTGGAAGTATCACTCAAGTGCTATCATCGCAAAAACCATTTTTTTTAATGTGTCATTCTATTGAAGACGATTGGATAATAATCGACAATCAGCAACCTGGTAAATATGTACCACAAAATTATTTATATGTATTTTATGTAATTATTTTTCGGTAATTGCTCTACTGCTACTTTCTGATATGTTCTTGTTTATGAATATCAAGATATTCCGTATATTGTATAATTATAATAGTATATGATAAAATTTTGTGTAAAATATTTTTTTCCAACTTCGTGTTTTAATGATTATAGTATAATCTTATTCTGCAAATAATTTAAATCTTATGTTTAAATATGTAAAATTTATTGAAATTTATGAAAACGGCAGAAATTATCAAATACTTGTTAAAACTTTAAAACATTTTCTAAAATTACTAATGAAATAAATAAAATAGTTTAAATAATAAGATAATAATATTTGTCTGAGAGAGCGTAAGCGGACGCATACTTTCGCATGCAATAATTTCCAGTATACAATACATGTTTAATGTTCCTTTTATATCAGATAAAGGAAAAAATTTGAAAGTTGCAAAAGCATTTCTTTCAGTTTTACAAAATATGTATAATATATTTTAATAAAATATTTTTTTTGTGAAACAGGATATTATCGTGTTAATTATGATTCGAAAAACTGGCACAAAATTATATATTACTTAAATTTTAAGTCTGGAGAATACAAAGATATAAGTGTCACTAATCGTGCTAAAATCATTGATGATGCGTTTCATTTGACAATGGAACAACAGCTCAATGTGTCTATATTTTGGGAACTTACGAAATATTTATCGCAAGAGACTGATTATATAGCGTGGTATCCAATGATTAAAATGTTTGAATATATGTCAACTGTATTTCCATTTCCACTATACAAATTTAATCGCATCGATGTTAAGGTAATGACACACAAGTATCATTTAACCAAAAACATTAGCATTATTAGTGATTAACACGTAAACATTGTCTTCATTTTGATAATTATCAGGTAATCTTTAAATGTAATACACACGACGAGAAAAATTTAAGTACACTTCTTGCATTATTTCATTTCGAAGAAAAATAAGATAAGTAACGAAAAATTTAAGAGCAATATATTTTCGCGCGCAGTTTTATATTTTAAATTTTGAATGTTATTTTATATTTTAAATTTTGAACGTATATCAGCTTAGTTTTATCGATGATATTAAGAGGAAACCGTAACAAATTTATACACATTACATAGTCAAATTTTCCTCAAATTCGAACACTAAACTCAAACTTAAGAACAGCAAAAGAATTTAAAAAATCGTATAAAATCATACATATATTGTGTATATAATTTTTTTTATTTTTCCATCCTTAAGCATAGATTAAATGTATTTTATTCGTATTACCTGTAGTTTATTCGTGTGTGTGCTTTAACGTGTAAAAGCGATTTCATTTCCGTAAAACCAATTCGAACTGTAATGTCACTTCAATATCACCTTAATGTGCGTCCTGTTTCACGCATGATGCGTATGATGCATTATTTATTCTTATTTAACGTTCGATGAACAACAAGGATAAATGATGCATTATACATATCATATATGAAACGGAATATATCCTAAGATAGTGAACATGAGAGTATTCTACTATTTTACGTAATTTGTTTATTTTACTTAATAATCAATATCATTAACTTAACATTGTCTTTGTATTCATAATTGTTAAGTAATTTTGATAAGATGAATTATATCTGACCAATTAGATACATATATGCTTTTTGATACTTTTTATTTTAAGATTAAAAATGAGAAATTTTAAAAAGAAATAAATTATTCTTTGTCAGAAATGTGAATAAATATTTCTGTACGTCGATTAAAACATTTACTTAAGCAGATTTAAAAAACATACACATATCAGTGAATTTCATTATAATTAATATATATAAAATTTACGTCATTTTAGGAAAAATTCGAAAAATTGTTAGATAAGCCATTGAGGACACTAGGATTTGAAGAAAATGAAATGGACAATGATTTTACTAAATGCTTGAGACAAGAGATTGTAAAATGGGCATGTACGCTCGACCATCCTAAATGCTTATTAGCAGCTAATCATAAGTTACGTCAATATCTTCGAAGTCCTGAAAAATACCCGTAACGTTTTTCTTGCGTTTTGTTTTTCGACAAATTGTTTGTCTAAATATTAAATAATAAGCTATGTTATTAGATATAATGTATATATATTTTTATTTTCTTTCTAAAAACCATAGAGTTCAATCAGAGTGGAAGCAATGGACATACTGCAAAAGTTTATCGGGAGCTAACGAGAGTACATGGGAAGAATTAAATGTTATATTGTCAAGAAGACAACCTGACCCTAAGTTGTTACCATTCTTAGCTTGCTGTGCAATGGAACGTTATAAGATTGCGACAAATCTGCCACGTGTGTTCGATCAATTCACGTTATATAAGAATCGAGATATCAAGATGATTCGTTCCCAAATACACGTTTTTTTATCAATTGTTGTAAAGTTTGCTAGCGACTATTCCATATTTTCTGATCTATTATTAAATTTGCCGAGCATAAAACCTGAGTAAGAATATTTTTTTATAAGTACATATATATATATATTTATACAAAAATAAGTCGTAATAATATAATTATCCGAATTGCTTTTATAGAGAAATCGAGACGTTAACAGCATTAACTGTTATTATTAACAATATATATCATGAGGAACTTCTTGAGTACATTGTAAGCATTCAAAGTTAATCAAAATAGCATGTTCATTAATTAACTTTCTATTAACTTATTAATGAAGAATATATGCAATATATACGAGTATGCGCGCACTTACTGGAATGTATATGCGCGCGTGTGTACTTGCATATTGGAATGGCATATGTGCTTACACATTGGAATGGCATGCGTTTTAAAAGAATGAAATAGGGGCATTTCTATTGTATGTTTTTAAGTATATATAGTACATGTCTGCGCGCACTTACATAACACACACACAAAGTTCAAATTATGGAAAACGAGAAATTGTGACACAATAATATTATATATAATTATTTATTATGGATATATATGTTAAAATAATTTTTCTTTCAGATTTTCAAAGATATAAAAAGATATATAAATGCAAAACAACTTTTAATGGTTCAACGCAAGATAATAACACGAAATTTAGAAATTAAGAAGCATATAGAGCATATAGATTTTCAAGATATAATTATTCAATCCTGATATAATTTGACTAATAAGTTTCATTTCATCATATAATGACGTGAATTATTTGTAAACGTAATTTGTAATATGTATTATTGCAATGTAATATATTCGAATTTTCATTAATTCTTTTTAAATAGATGTTATATTTTCTGTATGTTACATCTTTTTACTCGATAAAAAAATTTTTCATAAAAATATCCTAAATATAGGGTAAAGGCAGCGAATATGGAATATCAATTTTAAAATTAATATTACTCCGATACAAATGCATTTGAAGACTTCTAATAAATGTAGAATTTTTAAGCAACATGTTAGCTATAACATCCAATAATTGAAAGTCTCCGAAATTTAAGTCCAATTTCAGTATTTACAAAAAAGTAAAAAGTGAGAAAATGAAGAGGGTAAAAAAATGGGATATAATATGGAATACTAATCAAACAAGGAACAATAATAAATAACATAAAAAATGAAGTGCAAATTTATTTTTTTATGTAAATT
>JANQDE010000061.1:1095080-1106535 GCA_037157785.1 Cephalotes varians
ACATTATATTCTCTACTCTTTATTCCATAATAATTCAATTATTCCATATTACCAACACATCTTAATATGACACACAAACTCTTCCCATTTCAATAAATAGTTACAAATCGCAATTAAACGGCATAATATTATTCATGCAACATTATTAAAAGCGTCTATGTTCTGTAAACATTAAATAACTTACAATCAGCTTGTAAGAACATTTTTTAAGATAGTGCTATCACATTTTCAGACGCAAAAATAAATAAATGCTTATATTAGAGAAATTCGTTGTCGCATTGAATTTATTATTTGATATGGCACGTTTGACAATAATTGCAACAACTTCCAGTAATTGCTAGAATGCTTTGTTTAAAAAATAAGTCCCTATTCCATATTAGTAACCTATTCCATATTCGCTGCCTTTACCCTACAACATATAATTATAAAATATATTCATATTTTTTTCTTATATAATTTCTATCTATACATAAAAAAATAACATAATAAGAATAATTAAAAATTATTTACAAAATTAATAATTTAATACAAAATTTTTTTATAAAAAATAAAATAGCAATTTTACAACGTTTTATTCAAAATTATCTATATTTTTTATAATTGGATTATATTTATATACATTTGTTGACATTATTTTCTGATTTCTTAATCTTTTCATAAATCCTTTTATAAAAGGAGAAAAAATTCTTCTTTTAATTAATTTTTATACTTCTCTTATAATTATTACTAGCGGATACCCGGCATGTGCTACTATGCTCAAAAAAGAAATACATTTTGTTTATTTATTGGAAAAAAAGGAAATTTTGTTTATTTATTAATTAATTTTTTTATCAAACTGATCTTTATCAGCTAAGCTTACGAAAACTATCCTATGACCTTACCAAAGTTCCAAACAAAATACCTACCAAATTTGGTCGAAATCGGTTGGATGGTTTCAAAGTCTATAACGGACATAGAAGCATTTTTTGTGTTTTATATATATAGATAGATTAATTATTACTCTTATTATTACTTTTTTAATCCCGTATATAGAAACTGAAATTATACTAGAAAAAAAACACGTATGATTTTATTTTATATATTTTTATATATATATTACGACAATTACATGATGATAGAGATTACTACATTGAATCATACCCGATTGCGTGTAATCTTATAAAATTGTTTTCTTTCATCTTTCTTTACCGTGGATTAATCTTACATTGTGCTATGTCTATATTTTGAGACAATCTTCTTCATTAATATTCTTATTCTTCTGTGTTGAGTAAATCGAGTGTTGACAGTCCACGGCAATAAATCATTAAAAGCATTTCGGTTTTATAGTAGCTTAAGCTCTATACACACACAGCAAGGATGTAAAAATATAACGATAATAAAAAATATATGAATTCTTACCTCGTAATACGTGTCATACGTATCACACGTGTCATACTTAGAAAGCAATAATAAATCAGTTGCTTGAATGCATGATGCTAGGATAATGTATCGCCTATATAAGCAATTGCATACTAATTATTTGAATACTTATAATTTTTACAAATTGTCTCGAAATAGTTGGTAGACGAAAGAATCTGTTTCTTATGGCCAACTTATCTTTTTCATTACCTGCTATGGCGAAAGCTATGGGTTTAGTCGCCAATCTCAAGTAGATCCGAATCCTAGATGTCCAAGACTCGAATGTTGGATGGTTCCTTTTTTTCAATAATGAATAACAAAAAGAAATTAATTGAGACTTACTACTTGTTGTGCAATTCTCGAGAATGTAGTTCCCTCAAAAAAGATGTGTAACAAATCGTGCAAGAGCACTGATAGTAATTGGAGGAATGGCTCTGGGACTTGAACTCACTTGCGATATTTAAATTTGTGATTTTAAGACTGAGCACAGCTACGGTCGCAATAGTAATGCGTGACTGGAAATTGGAAGAATAAGTATGAGCTCAAGATGTCACAATTTATATAAAAATCTTTCGAGATTTTGTTATAGATTTCGTTATAGATTTTGTTATAGGATGTATTAAGTTGGAATTGAGATTCTGGTTGGTAGAATGTTTTTCTATCACAATAAAAATATCTATATACATCTTCCTTGATTAATAATAACGTTTAAAGTTCTATTTAATTTAATTTGCACTTCGTTCCAGAGACAATGAAAAATCCATCAATTTTACGATAAATGGAACACCACACAAAAGTAAGTATTTTTCAAATTTATACATAACATACACAATTGAAAGTAAAAAGTTTCAATTCTATGAAGCAGCAAAATAAAAAGTTCTGTTTACTCGACGGTGTAGAAATATACGAATTTATATGCATGTAAAATAACGCAGAAAGAAACATATAATAGTTACAGCAAAGAAATGTCACTATTCAGTTAGGAAAATTTAAATGTGATAATAGAAGCCTTAACACTCAATTATAAAGATTCATTACGATATTTAGAAATTATCACGAAATTAAAGTTGGTTTTACGAGCTTCGTATTCATACTTTATAAACCTTTTTTTACAATTACGACATTACAAATGTGACTTTATAAACACGACTTTATAATCGTAACGCTTCCAGTATCGAGAAACATACCGGCTGACATGTCCCTCAACGTCTACATTCGCGACTGTGTGAAACTCCGCGGTACAAAAGCCATGTGCCACGAAGGTGGTTGCGGCGCTTGTATCGTGGCTGCAGAAATCAAGGGCCAGATATTGGCTGTGAATTCCTGTCTCGTACCAATACTAATCTGCCATGAGTAAATAAATTAAGAACATACATTCAAATTTCAATCTAAAGAAATTAATGAGAAAATAACTTTTACCTTATGCCGATTTTTTTTCGGGAAATACAGGAAATGCTCTTTCACATTAATTTCCGTCTATCTTGATCTATTTATTTTACTTCTCTTAATTTTTTAATTAAACTTAAACTAGTTTATTTAATCTAAATAATATCAGTATTTATAAATTTGCAGATGGACGATTCACACGATCGAAGGTATAGGAAATAAACAAGATGGATATCATTCGATTCAAGCTGCGCTCGCTCAGAAAAATGGCTCACAATGTGGGTACTGCTCTCCCGGTATGGTAATGAATCTTTACAGGTGTGTGTGCGATAAAGAAATTAATTAAAATTATGATATTAAAAAAATAAATGTACAACATTTTTTCGAAACTTGTAGCGTTGTATTAAATGTTTATCGAGTAAAATACAACATGTGAGAAAAAATAACAAATAAAATATCAGTCAAAATTAATAATGTCATATAATATGTATGAGCAAATTATAAATTAAAATTACATACATAAATAATGATACGCTGAAGCGAGCACAATTTATATTTAAATATTACATTAAATATTACGAAATTTTAAGTCGTATCGAACTACACATTACAGACTACTGATTGCGAATGAAAAGATTAGAATTTGACCAATCAGATAATTTTAATTTTAATTCGTTTTAATATCAAATAAATATAGAGATTTTTAGACCGTCATCGAATTCATCGAATCAAATGAGAATTTGCCTATACGGTCAAAGCTAGATCTTGGGAGCCTAATAATATTTTTTGCAATAAGTTATTTACAGATTTTTAAGATGCTATTAGCATTAATAATTATTTGAAGATCTAAAGAATTAATTTATGACTTTATTCAGCTCAGTTTGGAAATGCATACGAGTCCGACAAACTATCGGCGCGCAGTTCAAAAGATAACTGAAAAATTTAAAAAATTGTATCTTAAATGTATACAATTATTAGGCTCCCAAGATCTAGCCTTGACCGTATAGGCAAATTCTCATTTGATTCGTTTAATTCGTTTTGTTTTAACTGAATTGAATACTAATCGCTAATTCGCAGTCCTGAGGGCTAAAGAGTGAATAGAGTATCCTTCATGAGCTTTATTATCGCCTTGATTTTCAGCCTTGTGCAGAACAAGAAATTGACTATGCAAGAAATCGAAAATTCCTTTGGTAGTAACATCTGTCGATGTACAGGTTATCGCCCGATTTTGGATGCGTTCAAAGGATTTGCTAGCGATGCACAATTAACGAAAGACGTTCGCGACATTGAGGTATGATCACATTGAGGTAAAATATTTTATTTCATCCAAAAATTTCATTTTTATATTCTCGAGTTCTACTGAAATTTTATCCTACTTTCCCACAGAATTTTTTATGAACGATTGTAATTCTTATTTTAATGATATTATTAAAAACTATCATATTGTTTAAATATTAATATTATAAATATGATAATATATTTCCTAGGACATCTATAAAATCAAAGCCTGCCCGAAGAACGGAATGCCATGCAGAGGCAATTGCGACAATGATCGTTTTTCAGATGGAAATACAAAAACGGTGAATATAAAGTTAACGGACATGGAATTCTATAAAGTTTACTCGATCGAGAACCTATTCGCGATATTTCAAGAAAAACCAGATGCAACGTATATACTAAACGGTGGAAACACAGCACATGGTAATTTGTTTTCAATGTTCACAATATAAAAATAAACTTTTAAAAAAATCATAAAATATATACGACAAATTATAATAGCTTTTATAAATCTATTGAAGTTCTTCCGAAAATAACAATGTTGTTCTCATTATAGCATTGACAATATACTGTAATGTATTATTAATAACATCATTTTATAGTTTTTTAAAATTCTATCAAATGAATGTTTTTGTATCTAAAAAAACAATATTAATTTTATGACGCGAATTTTGTTTAAATAAAAATATGTGAATAACATTTATGATATTATAATGAAATATAAAGCAAAAAAAAGATTTTATTACATCATATATTTTTATTACGTTTATTAAAAATTAATATAAATATAAATCTTACGTATTCATTATTCCTATTTAATAAATGATTAGTAAATGACAGTAATTTTTTATCTTGAATAAGTGACCTCTCGTGATGCCAAACATATCATATTAAAATAAAATTTTAGAATCTTTGTTAATTTAAATTAACAAATTATCAGTATTAATGTTGCCACTATAAGTTTAAATTAAAAAATACACTGAAAACATAATCCAACAGGTGTCTATCGAATGGGTAAAAAGGATCTCCGCATCGATATAAACGACATCCCAGATTTGCATCATATTGAAAAAACTGAAGAGTCTCTCACTCTGGGCGGAGGCATATCTCTCACCACAGCGATGGAAACCTTTCATAAGTACTCGTCCGAGACCGGATTCAAATATCTACATCATCTAGCTTACCACATCGATCTGATAGCCAGTGTGCCCGTGCGTAATATCGGCAGCATCGCCGGCAACCTGATGATCAAGCACGCGCACAACGAGTTTCCATCCGATTTGTTGTTGATACTGGAGACCGCTGGTACTCAGATACATATCCTCGAGGCACCGGGCGTCAAGAAAAGCATGATGCTGGAGGATTTTTTGAAGGTGGATATGCGTCACAAGATCATTTACAGCGTGGTGTTGCCGGCACTATCCGATGATTACGAATACAGGTCTTACAAGATCATGCCTAGAGCCCAGAACGCCCATGCTCAGGTCAACGCCGGCTTCCTCTTCAAACTCGACGGCAGCGGCAAAGTAACGGAATTTTTTCAAATTATTTATATTACGTTATTTTTAATCATTCATTTAGCATATTCATAAAAATTCACGAAAAGGTGCTGAAGAAGCCTAACATCATCTTCGGTGGTATCAACGAGGGTTTTTTACACGCGAAAAACACAGAACAATTGTTGGTGAATAAATATATCTTCAATAAGCGAGTGCTAAAAACAGCCTTGGAAACGTTGCATCGTGAATTGCAACCCGATCATGTGCTGCCGGATTATTTACCAGAATTCCGCAAGATTCTCGCCGAAGGATTATTCTATAGATTTGTATTGAGCATCAAACCGGAAAATGTGAATCCAAAACTTCGAAGTGGAGGATCCATTTTAGAACGAGGTCTTTCTTCAGGTAAACATACAATGACAGATTTTAAAAATGTATATATCTCTTTGTTTTTAATTATTCCTATGTTCTCGAGGATTCAAATTTGTTACAATTTATAATTTAATAAAAGTTACTAATTTTACTTAAAAATCATATTATAATATAATTATATAATTATTAACAATAATTATTGTCATAAAAAATATTTTGCTTTAAAAATTTGTCTTAAGATCTTGTTTTCAAATCGAATATTAAAATATTTTTATGAAACAATTGTGACATTAAAGCTATGCAGAAAGATACAGATGTGTGAAAAAAAAAAAATATTAAAATTAATAGTAAAGCATAATTTTTATATTGTCATATATCATAAAATAATATATTTAAAAAAATACATATATATGTATATATATATATATATTATATTAAATATAAATTAAAATATAAAAATCATAAGATATCTTGTTTCAATAAAAAAAAATCTTATCATTCTAGGTACGCAAGACTATGATACAAATAAAAATCTATGGCCAGTAAACAAGCCTATAGTAAAATTGAGGGCGATCCAACAAACATCGGGCGAAGCTCAATATTGTAACGATTTGCCACCGTATCCTGGAGAAGTATTCTGCGCTTTCGTACTTACAAAAGTCGGTAACGGCAAAATTGACAGCATAGATGCGAGCAAGGCACTTGCTATAAAAGGTGTAGTGGCGTTCTTCGGCGCCAAAGATATACCAGGAAAGAATCTATGTATTTCGGCCGCCAGCAAAATGACACTTTTGCCAGAAGATGAGTTGTTGTTTGCCGAAAAGGATGTTCTCTATGCCGGTCAGCCGGTTGGCGTAATCGTCGCTGAGACACATAATTTGGCCATTGAAGCCGCAAAATTGGTGGAGATCAAATACACCGAGACTCTGACGAGAAAGCCAGTGATAAGCATTAAGGATGCGCTCGCTACGAATGACGATACTAGATTTATGCAAGTGGTCAACGTTCCAGCGAAAAAGAAAGGTGAAAATTGAGATCCAGAGAAAAAATTAGAAATGAAAACTTTCGACCACAATTATTAGAGAGAAAAATAAAACTATGAATAACTTATAAAACTTAACATTATCTTTACTGATGCGAAATCGCTTTACAAGTAGTTGCTGCTGATCACCGATATGTAGAAATAATATAATAAGATAGCTGAAATATTTTCTTAAATTATTTTCTCGTTATTTTACAGGAAATAACGTTAAACAAACAATAAAAGGTGTTTTTCAATGCGGCAGCCAATATCATTATACCATGGAGACTCAGTCTTGCGTATGCGTTCCTCTGGAGGACGGTATAGATGTTTATCCAACATCACAATGGATGGATCTCACTCAAGTATCGATTGCGAATTGTCTCGGTGTTAAGAATAATAGGTAATTCATTAATCTCCCGCAACTGTCACGGTTAAAGTATCATTAATTTAATAATGATAATGTGATTTACACAAATGCCAGAATTACGTGTTCATTATTTGAAGAAAAATGAAACTATAACAGTTTTCACTAAAATTTCGTGCTATGAAGATTTCAATATTGATCTACAAAACAGAGTAATAAAATTAATAAAATTAATAATTAATAAAATTAGTAAAATTACTGAAATAAAATACAAATCAGTAATTGGAATTTGGCCCAAACATATAGGAAAATATTTATCTTTCCTGTAAGGAAATAAATTAAGAGAGATAGATTGGCGGAAGTATATTTTGTAAAATAAAATTAGTATAATAATGCATGAATAATGCATGAATTTAATTTTCGCAGTATCAATGTCTATATCAGGCGACTTGGCGGTGCATATGGTGCAAAAATCTCACGGAACGCGCAAATCTCATGTACCTGCGCGTTGGTATGTTACAAACTGAATCGTCCAACGCGATTCGTCACGTCTATCGAAAGCAATATGCAATCGCAGGGCAAAAGAATTTCTGTACGCCATGAATACGAAGTCGGGGTGGACAGCGAAGGAGTTATTCAGTATCTTAATTCGACATTTTGGAGCAACAGCGGCTGTAACTTCAACGAATCTCAAGTTGCGTTTTTAGGAATGCGCTTTTTCAAAAAGTATGTATTTTATAAATGTGTGTGTGTGTGTGTGTGTGTGTGTGTGTGTGTGTGTGTGTGTGGGGGGGGGGGGGGTGTGTGGGTGTGTGTGCGCGCGCGCGCGTGCGTCATATAAATGTATGCATATACGATAAAAGATATTTTGTAAGAATATTTCAATATTAAATCGTTCTTTGTAAAAAAATTTTAAAATTTAAAAATAAAATTCAAATATATATCTTATTAGATATTTTTTAAAACAGAAATTACTTACAAGTAAATTAAATTGTTTACTAAATTTTTATTTGATGTATGTACATCTAAATACTAAAATTTCATGCAGAGTTCTCGAGAAAAAATGGCTATTATAATAATATCCATTTAAATAAAATAAGTTTCATTAAGTACCATAATAATTATAATTTCTTAATTTTATAAGTTTTTTCAAAAAAACTTAATTAAAACCAAGATAGTTATTTGTGATTAAAAAATTTAGTTCATCAGATAAAATTTAATATTAAGATATTTTAGAATTTTATTAAACTTAATTTAATTTTTTTAGCGCGCGCGTTTGTGTTAACAATTGTTTTCGCTTATTTACAGTTGTTACACGATCGATAGTTGGACGCTTAATGGATTCGATGTGCGAACCGATTTACCGTCAAACACGTACTGTCGAGCGCCGGGATCCACGGAAGGAATAGCCATGATCGAGGATATAATGGAGCACATTGCGAAAGTGACGAAAAAGGATCCGCTACAGGTCAGATTGGCAAATATGAACGATGATGATAAAGCTGCGTTAGACCCCATGATAAAGGAATTGTCAAAATCAGCTGATTACGAGATGCGAAAACGGACCGTTGAGACATTTAACAACGGGAATAGATGGAAGAAAAAGGGTATTGCCCTGGTACCAATGAAGTTTTCATTCACATACGTAGGTCAATACAATGCTATGGTGTCGATCTGCGCTCGTGACGGTACGGTTTGCGTGACGCACGGTGGGATTGAATGTGGCCAAGGTATAAATACCAAGGTACGTTGCAAATAAAGTTTATTTTCTAATTCATTTTTGTTTCTAATTTGCTTATATAAATTATCTACTTATATGCATTATCTAAATTTAATCTAAATGTACTTTCGGATTTTCAATGCAATCTTAAACCAAAACTATAATCGAAAATATCACGAATAATATTCATGAGATGATGTCAATTTGCATCTTTAAAAAAATTTGAATTTGTATGTACAATTTGTAATTCAAACTTATATATAAATATATATAAATATTAGGTAACAAAGATCCAGCCTTAATCGTCATTGACCCTTATTCTTCGTTTATTTGTGTGATTCACTTACACGATCTTGTTGAATTTATTAATATATATTTTTTGTAACATGCATATTATATATTTTTCGTAACACACGAGAAATAATTAATTAATAGCTCTTACTTCTATTTTATTTATATAAAAATAACATTATTTTTAGGTTGCTCAAATAGCAGCTTACACTTTGGGTATCAATCTGGATTTAATCACCGTCAAACCATCCAATAATTTAATAACGCCGAATAATTCGGATACTAAAGAAAGTCTTACTAGCGAAAGCTGTGGATATGTAAGAACTTAATTTAACTCGCCTCCTATGTTCCGAAGATGACGCGACGCGTAATTCTGAACTGATTAATAAAAAACGATCGCATTGATTTTAGGCCACGATACAATGCTGCAATGAAATCTTAAAAAGACTGGAGCCGATAAAAAAAGAATTGAAGAATCCAAGCTGGCAGGAACTCGTTTTTGCAGCGTATCTAAAGGATGTTGACCTATGCGCGCGTCATATGTAAACATTTTTAAGTGACATTTAATGTAATAATAATACACTGTATCACGCATTTGTCATCGAATACTTTGAAATCTTTTCGAAATTTATCGCACAGTTTTTTTAATTCAAAAAGAATAAGAAACATATTTTTTGTAAAAATTAGTAGATTGTGATGACAATTTAAATATTTTGTCTGCACTTTCTAATTAAACTTAAATAATATCGTTAATATGATGACATTAATTTGATATTTACATTTGATTTTAACAAGTAAATAATTTTAAATTGTATGTTTGTAAGCGAGAAAAGATGCAAAAATTTTTTATTGATACGCATTCCATTGATCAAAATTCATTACACTTACTTCTATAGGTACGTGAACACAAAGGATAATACGATCAAGCCTTACCCCATTTACGGTGTCACCATTGCCGAAGTAGAAATTGATTTGTTGACCGGCCAGCACATTGTCAGAAGGGTCGACTTGATGGAAGACGCCGGGATAAGTTTGAATCCGGAAATCGACGTCGGTCAGGTGGAAGGAGCTTTCGTGATGGGGATAGGATATTGGACTTCAGAAGAGCTGGTGTATGATCCTGAAACAGGAATATTAACGAATGACAGAACCTGGGTACGTTGTCATCATAGAGTATTGATAAAGCTAATAACATCAAATTGTGCAACTGCTTCGATTCACCGATATTGTATTTAGACAAAACTGACACTGACTTGGTGCAAAATAATTGTGTTATTTGAAATATTCTATTTTCACAGAACTATAAACCGCCAGGAGCGAAGGATATCCCTGAGGACTTCCGCGTATCTCTTCGCAAGAAAGCGCCTAACCCACTAGGTGTTCTTCGATCAAAAGGTAAAATTAGAAACTCCGTTAATTTTCATATTTAAATTCTTATTTATTGTTACAGAAAAGAACTGAATATTTTCTACATGTGCAAGAAATTTTGGATACTCTCTTTGTAAAAATTAAATATACGTAAAAAATTTAATGTGCTGTTTAACTTTAATTAATATTTTAA
Source organism: Cephalotes varians (assembly GCA_037157785.1). Taxonomy (NCBI): domain Eukaryota; kingdom Metazoa; phylum Arthropoda; class Insecta; order Hymenoptera; family Formicidae; genus Cephalotes; species Cephalotes varians. The sequence continues at coordinate 1,105,974 of JANQDE010000061.1, forward strand.
TAATTAATATTTTAATTATAAAATAGATTTAAAAAAATTTAAATGTTAGAAAGATTTTAAGAATTTTAAGAACTTACAATTTTTTCTTAAATTTCTTCAGATTAAAATAAAAAGTCGATATTAAGAGATAGCATATCTGAAAGATTGAAAAATCGAATGTCTGTTAATTGTCAAACATTTATTCGTAGCGACCGGTGAACCACCACTTTGCATGAGTTGCGTAATTCCGATCGCGATCCGTTACGCATTAAACTCCGCTAGAGCGGAGGTGGGAAATAAGGACGAATGGTATCGATTAGGTAAATACTAAGAGCATGGATGTAATAAATATATTCCTATAATTACAATAGAAGGAACTATTTTTTTAGCTTGCATTAGTTTGTGCATTTTTTACAATAAAAGCGAATCATTTTTCGCTGTAAGATATAAACTTTCTCTCTTTCTGATTTTTTTTCTCTCAAGCTTGAAAGAGCCTTGTCTTTCAACTTGTAAATTTTTTTACATAATAAATGTACACACACACACACACACACACACACACACACACACACACACACACACA
>JANQDE010000061.1:1150143-1164859 GCA_037157785.1 Cephalotes varians
CGCACACACACACACACACACACACACACACACACACACACACACACACATCCGCCCACACGCACGCACGCACGCGCTCACACATTTTTGTCTCTATAATTTATTAATTTTTATAACATTTATGTGTATTTTTCATCGTTCCCTAATAAACTTCAAATAAACTATTATTTGAAAATATTTAATTAAGAATTTCATAAAGTTTTTTAAAGTTTTACAAATAGTATTACAAATTATTCATAACATTGATGGCATAATATAATATAATATATATAAAATTTCGTAATATATTATATAAAATGCAAATCTATGTTATAAAATATTGTTTATATATACTAGAAAAATTATATAACATTACGTTTATATTTAATCGATTATACAGAATTGACAATAAATGTTTTAATTTAGCACGTTTAGTTCAATGATCTCTTCTGAACTCTTGTCCATGCAAGAAATCTTAACTAACTCAATATATAAATATGATATATCAAATGAGTTCTTAAATTGGATGAAATACAAGCATTACCCTATCGTGAGTTGCACACCAGAAAGCCGTTTTTCCTTCGGAAGATTGTCACAAAATTTTGGAACTAGTAATGGTAAATGGTGGATACCTACAAGATTAGTTTTAAGATCCGTTTCATTTGAAGATATTCCTTCTTCGCTGTCATCTGGAACTTACGTGCTGTCATCGCAATATCCAATTTCAGATATATCTTATCCTCAAGACAATTGGATAATGATCGACATTCGGAAAGCTGGTAAATATATATCAAAATTATTTATATTTATATTTATATTTATACATTTCATGTAATTATTTTTCGGTATTGAATATCTCTTCTTATTTTATTATTCGTAGTCCTTGTTTATGAATACCAAGGTGACCCGTTGCATAATTAGAGTAATATCCTTATGTTACATAATTATAATAGTATACGATAGAACTTTGTCTAAAACATTTTCTCTCAATTTTATCTTTTAATAAATGTGATATAATCTCGTATTTTCGCAAGTAGCTATATTATTTTCAAATATTTAAAGTTAATTTAAACTTGTTAAAATGACACAAAATTTTTAATGTTTTTCTCCAAACTCCAAAACATTTCTCAAAATTACAAATAAAATAACGAATAAAATAGAATGCGTATTTATCCTCGAGAGAGCAAGTGCTATAACATATTTTGCATTTTTAATATTTCGTATCAAATGAAAGATGAAAAAAAAAAGTAAAAATGTGCAAAAGTTTTCTCACCCTTTTACAAAAGTATATAATATATTTCAGTATAATATTTTTTATTATGAAACAGGATACTATCGTGTTAATTATACTTCAGAAAACTGGGGCAATATTACACATTACTTAAATTCTGAATCTGGGGAATATAAAAATATAAGTGTCATCAATTGTGCTAAGATGATCGATGATGCGTTTCATTTGATGATAGCACGCCAGCTCGACATATCTATATTTTGGGAACTCACGAAATATTTATCGCAAGAAACAGATTTTGTTGCGTGGTATCCAATGATTAAAGTGTTTGAGTATATGTCGACTATATTTCCGTTTTCAATCATAGGTTATTCAATAACAAAACCATATCAGTTCATCGATATAAAGGTAATGACCAGTAAATATTATTTATCGAACAACGAAAGTGAAATATAATTTAATATAACTGTTATAAGACCATACAACATTGTCTTTATATGGATAACTGTTTGATAAATTCTGTAACATAATTAAATAAATGTAGTTATATATATATATATATACATATATATATATATATATGACTGTTAAAATTTAATTACATTCTTTTATTATCTTATTTAAAAAAAAAGTAACATAATGAGAAATAAGAAATTTTATGCCAATATTGAGTGAGAGGATGGGATTCTGTAGAAATTCACTACATATAATGTATTGTAAATTTATATATTTATTCATAAATATTTAATCTATAGGACTTGAAAATAATACCCATGATAATATAAATCAATGCGCCCAGATTTCTCGCGAATCCTCGATATTTTTTTTGCTGTTTCGTAACAGCTCCGTTGTTCACGCCATCTCTCAATCTCTCACACGAGTGTACGCTATCCTTTAATGCTACCATCAAATTTTTTCGTCTTACATCAATATAAAAATTCACAATATATTGTCGCAGTTTTAAATTCTGAATTTTTAACGTTGCTTGTATATCAACTTGATTTTATTTATGACATTAAGAAGGAACGACGAAATTATCGAYATTAGATTTTTTTTCGAGTTGAAACACTCAACTTAAGTTTAAGAAAAAAAAAAATTAAAAAATTATACGTATATCGTATGTAATTTTGTAATTTATTCTTAAGATTTAAATTGATTTTAAGTTACATGATTCATTATGTGTACCTTCAACGTGGAAGAGCACATTTAAATTCTGTAAAATTAATTCGAAGAAAGTTCGAACCTGTAACGTCGATTCTGTCATTTTAACGTTAAGAATGCTGCATATTTCATTTCACGCGTTTGATGCATAATTCATCTTTGTTTAACATTCATTGAACAACAAGAATAAATGATGCATCGTGCACATTATGTCAAATAGAATACTTATTTATAGTTTATAGTTTTAGCCTAAAATATTCTATTTTATTTAATAACAACTCCATTAAATTAGTATTGTCTTTATTAATAAGTAATTTCAAAAAGATTAGCAATATCTGACTAAATGTGATAAGAATATGCTTTTTGATACTTTCATTTTAAGATTAGCGATGAGAAATTAAAGATAATCAACTTACTTTTTGTCAGAAATGTAGATAATAAACATTTCTATATGTCGATTAACCCTAAAATATTCTCTAATATTTGTCTCTAATATTTGTCAAGTTTAAGACACATATCAATGTGTCTTGTTACAATTAAACAATAATTATTAAAAAGCAGATTTAAGAAGCATATATACATGTCATGAGATAACACACATATAGGTTTCAATCAATAGGTTTCGTGGACTAATAAATATAAAATTTCATTTTAGGAAAAATTCAGAAATTTATTAGATGAGCCATTGAAGACATTAGGATTTGAAGAAAATATAAATGACGATGATTTTACTAAATRTTTAAGACAAGAGATTGTAAAATGGGCATGTAGAGTCGRTCATCATGAATGCATTAWTGCGGCTTTTCATAAGTTATATCAATATCTCGAGAATCCTGAAAAATTTCCGTAATACTTTTCTATATACCTAATTTATTATTAATTAAAATTTATTTCTAATTATAATTTCTAGCTATTTGCGCTAATGCAGCAAGCCGTCAGATACTAAATAATAAGCTACGTGATTAAATATAATAAACATGTGTCTTTACTTTTTTTCTAAAAATTCTAGAGTGGTTTTATCAGAGCGGGAGCAATGGACATACTGCAAAAGTATGTCGGTAGCTAAAGCTAGTGTGTGGGCTAAACTAAATGTTACATTATCAAGAAAACCTGACCATAAATTATTACCATTCTTCGCTTGTTGTTACGCAAAACATACCGGTCTTAGCATACCGGATGCTCTACAATATTTCTTGAAACAGTTTACACCAGATGAGAAGCAAAATATCACGATTATTCGGTCTCACATAAACACTTTTTATTCAGTTATTGTGAAGTATTTCGATTTCAGCGCAATTCCTGTTCGGTACGTCATTCAGTTAATAAAAAAATTGCCGGAAGTAATACCTAAGTAAGAATATTTCTTTATAAATATATATTACATTTAACAAAAATAAGTCATTATATAACAATATAATTGTGCGAATTGCTTTYATAGAGAAATCAAWACGTTAGCGGCACTAACTGTTATTATTAACAATATGCGTTTTGACGATGATTTTCATTACACTGTAAGTAAAGCAAATCAAAATAACGTTTTTATTAATCACTTTCATAGCTTATTTAGCTTATTAATGAGTAGTATGTGCATATACATATATACGAGTATGTGCACGCCTAYTGCGTGGCGTATGATATGAGCCCGTGTGTATCGGAATGACATGCTACTTTGAGAAGAAAAGAGAACGGGTATTTCCATYGTACATGTGTGCATGCRCATATGTAAATATATATAGTCATATTTGCGCACACTTCAGTCACTTACGTCAGTACATATACAGAATTTAAATTATGGAAAACAAGAAATTGTGTAATATTRTTTAYTATAGAGATACACATTAAAWTCATTTTTGTTTCAGATTTTAACAGAATTGAAAAAACAAAGTTATGTAAATGTAAAACAACATTCAATGATTGAACAAAAAATAAGAACACGAAATTTAGAAGTTGAGAATCATATAAAGCATTTTGATTTTATACGTGTTCATTGAATCTATTGCAATACAACCAAACATCTATTTAAATTTTCTGTTACATTATTATTGATTGCTTTTAATCTAATGCTATATACATATATATGTTCATTATATCTTTTTATTCGATGAAAAATTGTTAATTTGAAAAAATTATATACATACATTAAATACAATTATATATAAAAATTATATAAAACGTTTTCTTTTTCTTATATAACCTCTTCTCACACATGCATGTAGGAAAAAATAATAATAAGAGTAATTATTTAAAAAAATAATTTTAGTATTTTTTTTTTAATAAAAAAATTGAGATTGTACAACGTTTTATCAGCGTAATCATATATATAACTTTTCTATACAATTTTATTTATATGTGATTATATAATATCAAATAAATAGAAAGATTTTTAGACCGTCAACGAGTTCATCGAATCAAATGAGAATTTGCCTATACACGGGTCAAAGCTGAGTCTTGAGTGCCCAATTATATTATTAGATATATTTAAGATACAATTTTTCAAATTTTTCAATTATTTTGAACTGTGCGCCCACAGTTTGTCGGACTCGCACGCATTTCTAAACTGAGCGAAATAAAGTCACAAATTAATTCTTTGATCTTCAATTAAATATTAGTGCTAATAGCATCTTAAAAATCTGTAATAAAGAACTTATTGCGAGAAATATTACCTGAGCCAGGGTTTGAACCTGGAGAATCTCTCCAACAAAAACAGCCCGTAAAATCCACGTCGCTGCCATGTAGATAAGCAACATAGAATCCTCGTGGATTTTCGAGTGGACATCCGATCATGAACGGTAGTCGAATCCACGTAGATACGATTATTGATATAACGTGGATTCCACGTGAAAATTGCACGGCGCTAAAAATATATCCACGTGATATTCATGTAGTATTCCGATGAATTCTTTTTACCATTTTGCAATTTAATACAGTATATTATATACATATATTACCTAAACAAATTGCTCTATGTACTTCCAATAAAAAGGTGTTCAAGCATGCAGAGGCTTATAGTTTGATATAAAATTCATATGTGTCTTTTCTTATATAGTTTCTATTTATATATAAAAAAAATAATATAATAAAAATAATTGAAAATTATTTACAGAAATAATAATTTAATACATTGTTTTCTTTTATAAAAAATAAGATTGCAATTTTACAACGTTTTATTCGAAATCATCTATATCTTTTATAAAGAAGTTCCGTTTGCCCACGTTACGATTGACCAGCCACTCACAGCAGCCGGTATCTACAGACTTTCCACTTTTCAAGCGCTTTGAGTGGCTGGTGATCTATTGCAACGTCGGCTGTCACTCCTTTTATAATAGCATTATATTTATACATGATTATACATTTCTTGTATTACTTTCTCATTTCTTAATCCTTTTATAAAAAAAGAAAAAACTCTTTTTTAAAATTAAGAATCTTTTTTAAATTATTTTTTACTTTTCTTGCAATTATTATTTATTATTACTCTTATTATTTTTTTTTATCTTCTATATAGAAACTGAAATTGTATCTAAAAAACATAATCTTAAGTAGTATAGCTAGGAGAGTTCTAACTTTGGTCCTCTTGGAGGGTGGTGAGAAGGAGAGGGGTTCTCCGTGGCGGTGGGATGATGTCACGCGGGGAGGAAGAATCAGACCGTTTCTTTTCCCATTTAATTAATTAATTAATTAATTAATAGGAGTATCAATTAATTAACAATTAATTTAGATAATCTAATAAATTAAAATTCTATTAATTTATTTCTTCGATTAGATATTAACAATTAATTTAGATAATCAAATAAATTAAAATTCAATTAATTTATTTCTTCGATTAGATATTAATACTTAATTTAGACAATTTAACAAATTAGATTTAATAAAAATAAAATTCTATTAATTTATATCTTCGATTAGATATATAAAACACTATATAAAATATATTCATATATGTTAACTTTCTCTTGTGTAATCTCTGTGTAATCTCCTATATATGTGTATAAGAAAAAAAAAATAATAAAAATAATTAAAAATTATTTCGAAAAATAAATTTTAGCATTGCTTTTTTTTCTTTTATTAATAACAAAATTAAGGTTGTTTTTGCAACGTTTTATTCGTCATCATATATATAACTTTTCTGTACTATAATCAGATTTATATGTGATTATACATATTGGTATATGATTACTTTTTTTTTCATTTTTTAAAAATCTGTTATAAGAAGAACAAATTTTTAATTATTTTTAATTATTTTTCTACACATTATTATTTTCCACTGTATATAAAAACAGAAACTATGCTAAAAAAAGAAAACATATATGACCATATTTTATATATTTTATATATTTTTATACATTTATATACGTTATTATACACGGAAAAATTTTTCATCAGCTTTTCATCAGTCTATATACCAGTTAGTACATCTTAATCAGTATATCCTTCATATTTTTAATCTATTTTTATTTATATATTTTTATTTATTATTTTATGTTTTAATAATAATATTGTAACATGTCATTGTATTATAATGTTTGGTATTTTGCACTATTGAAATTACTCTTTTAAATCATCAGAATAAATCTCTTAATTTATAATATATTATTGTATGACTGTATTATATTATCTGTGCTACATTATTTTTATAAATATCTTTGTTAGCATAGTATCCATTTTCTGTCTTTCATATTTTTTATTTTCAACACTTTCGAAACGTACTCATAATTTGTCTAACAGATAATAAAAACATTTTACATTAATTGTTCACCGCCTCGATCAAAGGAGTCTTTCGACATGGATACAGCAATTCCTACGTTTTTCCATGATTTCATGTATACGTGTGACTTTTCAACTTATTCCAAGATTTCGTTTGAATCAACACAATACGAAACGTCGAAACGATGGCTATCAATCAGAATTTTATTTTGGGGAACCAGAAAAATTACAGAGCATGTGATAGTGCGTATAGTGCGATCACTTTCCTAAATGGTTTAAATACAACGATCTCTGCATTTTTCTCATCCAATTTTTTTATTATCCTCCTAACTTCAGTCATGATTTAACACACTGTTTCTTACAAATCGGTTATAGCAAAAAAATCGGAAATTGAGCGATTAGTTAGCAAAAAATTAAAAATTAATTTTCATATATGTTTTATTTCCTTGTGAAGTGGCTATGCCAGCTTAATAGACGAGTCATTACAAGGTATATCAAGTTTTTTTATAAGCTTCCGGGGATATTAACTTTGTTTTTTTTAAATAAAATGTTATATTTTTTGTGCAGTTAGAAAGTATTTAATTTTATGTACAAAATGTATTACACATCACTATTTATTGGCCTAAACCTAATAAATAACGAGATAGAAAAGTAATAAGAAATTGACATTTTAATATCTTGGAACGTCCGTTACAATTTAAGGACTTTTCAGATTCATACGCTTAAAGACTTAAATCTTTAAATCGATAGTAATTTCCGAGATGTCGAGTTGTTAAGAGTTATTTAAGCGATCTTGTATATTCTGTTCATCACACCTTTACTTGTATTTATACCTTCCACATATTTAGTCGTTTTTTAATTAATAAAAATTTTACAATTTCATTCAACTTTTTTTGTAACAAAAAGAAGGTCAAATTAAGAAAAAACTTCACATGTTCGTCTTTTTGTAACTTTTTACAATTTTGTAATTTCCCTACCTCCGGCTGTAGCTATACTCATTATCTTTCATAATCTTTTTGATTCTTTTGTTTTAAGCAGTGTATATAGTCGATTTGTTGTCAATGAGGCAAAAAGAACCTTTCCAACTTACTCATTGTACAGCAGCTTTAATTATAGATAACAAGACAAAAAAATTTTTTTTAAGTGCTTTAATATTAGTAGATTAAAAACATAAAACAAAATTACCTGACTTTATTATATACTTTAAAAAAATTCCCAAAAACCCCCCAATTTTTCAGGCCTTCACTCTGTCTATAATCCTTAATTGAACTTACAAAAAAAATTTACATATGTTCACAATTATCGAATATGTTTACATTTTCTTCATTAACTTTCTTCGCTGAGACCTTATAATTTTTCGAAAAGCTCTCAGTAAAAAAAGATAAAGTTATAAGACAAAAATTGTGTAATAATTAAAATACAGCAAGCTAAAATTCTAGATAATGAAGATTATTTAAAATAAACTCTATAAAAACAACTTCCGACGTACGTGGCACATTGATTTAATATAATCCATTGGCCATTTCCCGTAATTACATCAAAAAGTAATATTTCTGTACTGCGCAACGGCATGCAGCCATTGCATGATATAATGTTAAAATCAAATTGGTCATGCGATAATATCGTAGATAGAAAACAGAGACAATTAACTGTAGCGTCCGTGAATTAACACCTCGTGACTCATCTTCGATTGAATCTTCGCAGTTACGATATCAAATGCATCTGTGCACAATCGCACGAGCGAGATAAAACCGACGACATACCGCTCTTTCCTCGCGGATGTCCCTTCGCACTTTAGTCCCTTTCGATAGCGCGGCAAAGTTCCGAAATGCGATGATAAGACGCGGATAATCCGATAGGATTGAAATGCCCTAGACACGATAACTAGTTATCACACTCCCGATATTTCTGCAGCAACATGGAAGGGGCATGGCGAACGTGCACGCGAAACTATCATGCAGCGCAGTTATAAGTGCAAGCGCAGTAGGATTGACAGACAAATTCCAAAGATTCCGTCGACTATCACGTTCACTCGACTACCAGCTCGGCTCCAGTAGAACCATTCGTACGGTCCTCGTTAATCAAACCTTGGATATAAATCAACCTTGGATCATCTCTACAGAATTAATCGGAGACGCGACTCCGTCGCATATCTCGGCTATCGACACCAGTTCACATGGATACGGCCGCCAGTAATCTGGGGTAGGTCGACGGAAGTGATAAGTAAAAATGATCTTTCCACGCTTTCCATATTGTGCAACGCTATCATCGATATCGTTAATCGCAAACGGAGGGCGACGTAATAATTTCGTTGCATTCTCAACAAACCATGACATTCGCAAGAACACATCGAAGTTATAAAAATAGCGTCCGACTATGCGCGATTTGTGATTCGCAGTTCGTATGAGATTTGCGAACAGTGTGATTGGACGTACTCATCGAGTTTGTTTTCGTCGACTTTGTTTTTATTTCGTATTCGTGCCGATTCGTTAACAAAGTGGTTTTTTGACGAATTCAAGGAGCGCGAATCACTACGAATAAGTCACTGTCGGATCGTGCGGTATAGTGTCTACATTGTGCATTAAGATTTATTTATTCGTGCATACATTATCTGTTCGTTTATATTTATCAAAGCACTGCCTACACTAACTACTTTATCATTCTATCTGTTCTATTTACATTGATATGTACACTATTTTTAAGCGCGTAATGTGTACTGTCGAGTCATCATGAATAATAACGAATTCTGTAAATTGAAAATTACGACAAATCGCAAATAGATATGGAAGATCTACATTGACGAATGACAAATTTCCGCGAATCTTATACGATTAATAAACCACGAATTACAAATTACGCTTATCTAGCGCTTAACGGTTTTAAGATTTCAATTACAAGCTTATTTGAAGAAATATTTTTCATAAGTTTAATAAAATGTGATTATATATGCTGTGCTTAATGCAAGCAATCTATTTTCGTTACAGCGGTCGGTTTTTAATTAATAAAATTACTTCATTCTCATTGTGACGACGTCAGATCTTTTAGCTGTGCAATTTTAATGAGAGGCATTCTTTCTTCATTCTGTTCTTATATCTTCTTTTCGACTGTGTTTGCTTGCAAGAATTCTTCACGTAAAGAAGAGAAAAATGTAAAAGAAATTAAACATAGTTGCGTCATTTGCGGGATACGGAGGACAATTCGTACGGTCAACAGTGAACAGTAAAAAGCCTTGTAACGTTTAATATCTCAACAACAGTTTTTATCTTTAGTGTTTGTGTACTTTTGCTTTATCATGAAGTTTGCTTGCGTGATAAATGGAAAAAATAATGTAGTTACGCTTAAGATTCGTGTGATCGACGATGACATAACGATGACATCGGCAATTTTTATGTTGCAATATTGTTCAATGCACGTTACGTGAACAGAAAACATTCAATTTCCTTACGTGATATCTGCATTTTTTTATTAAATGACCTTAAATGCTCTTAAACGCTTGAAAAAAAACGCAAATCAATTTTGCAGAAACAAGATTAATAAAGATTAAAGATTAAATCTTAGAAAATTATATTCAAAGATTTTATATAAAAGATTCATATTGATTCTCTTTCTCATGTCGATAAAATTTTCAAAATAACGCTTGTACTCCTCAAGACACAAACGTTCAACGTTTGTCATCAATAATGTTGTTAATAACAAAATACCAATAAAATGTATCAGAAAAATAAAGAATGAAGTGACATCTTACACATTTACAACATTTATTCTATAGCTATTGAATTAACTTATATCTACTGCATTATACTTCTTTGTTTTCAAAATAATATATAATATAATATATAATACTATATATATAAATAATATATAATACTTTTTCCTTCGTAAAGGTGCGTCCAGATTATCAAACCAAATCTCGAGCCGAGTCTTCCAAACAATACAATTATGTTTAATAAATGTTTAAGAAACGTTTACATATCGATACGTTTTTATACATTTTTATATGTATAAAAATGCGTTTATTCAATTGTTGCATTATTTTAAAAATACGTTTATATATATTTAAACCTAAAATACATTTATTAAATTAAAATATAAAAAACGGTATTTTAAACTAGTAAAAAAAAACATTAAATAGACGTTATAAACATTTATTAAACGTTATGAGTATTTATTTTTATGACGTTCATTAAATAGTTTTTTTTAATGTATTAAATTAAAACATTAATTTTTTTCAGCTTAAACATTTAAAATTGATTTTTAACGTTTATGAAACCTATTTTGAACTTAACTATGTTGCTTGGAATGCGTCCATATAAGCTATGTATTAAAATTTACAGCCAGTGCTGAAAATCTGTAGCTTATGTTACATACATTATAGATTTTCACTGGTTGAATTTTGGAATATAGCCTATGTAAACGCATACTCTGTTCGCGATCGAGATACTCTGAATATTACTTTTACGTAATATTATATACTTTTACGTAATATTCAAGTTTCATAAAAAGTCTGAGATAACCGCAGACCATGACACTTTGCATCGTCATGCTAAAATTAAAGTCGATGCATATTATTTATACTTTCAGTTTATTGCAATAAAAACAGTAGAACGAGAGTAGATCGAACGAGAAAGGCATAAGCGAAATCGACTGCTTGAATGTAACTCTTGACGGAAATGTCGAAACGTCGATATTCGTAATGACGCAAGCAATGTGTATCGGTATAAAATATAAAAAAGTTAATAACTACGACAATAGTTTAACGATGTAGGCAATGTAGATAAAAAAGATACTTTTCACATTAAATGCACACAATCGTCTCTTTGAAGTTTGGATTATAAAATATTACAGATTATTTTTATTACACGGAAAGAACGGTTGCTAAAAGATCTAAAATTTTAGCTGGATACAGATCAGAAAGATAATTTTGTTAAACTATTAAAATAATTATGTAGAACGCTCAAACTAGTTAGAATATCAAAATTTTTTGCAGCATTGCTCATTTTTAAAATTCCAAACTTAAAACTATTTTAATAATCCAACAAAATCATTTTCTGATTATCCAGCAAAACTTTATTTAAGATTTCTCAGCAACATCGTTCTTTCCGTGTATATAAAATAATGATATATGATATATGTCTTCGTTTCACAGTCTGTTTCCTGTCTTTTGATATCTTTCTGATATTTCTCTCGTATCTTCTTTTATCTCGCCATAGTGTTTACAGGAAATTTCCGTTAACGGAAATAGCTATCAAAAACTGAAATGATGCAATACAAAAAAAGGAGTCAAATAACGAGCGTAATGTGATGAAAATTACAACAAGCTTTGTTGTAGTTGCTAAGAATTCAGTATCGAACGTTTCGAATTCACAGAATCTTCTTCGGCGATATTAAATTCAAAATTTAATAATAAAAATAACAATCAAAAGAACAAAATACAAAATTTGTAACGCGATGAAAAGGTCAAATAAATTATACAACATATTGAAAGTCGTGATAAGGTACTCCTATCATATTACGCTCCTTATTTGGCCCCTTTTTTTCTTGTATTGCATTGTAGCCATATTTAAACTTACTTAATGAAATTGATATAATTCCAGCACTCATATTTCGAGATATGGAAAAGTTATTTATATATACATCCATATGTTTTTCTATATTTTCAGCATCGACGTTAAAATGGAATCGATATATTTCATAGGGGTATCAATTTTTTATACAGTTTAATTATTTAATGTTTGCATCTATGTACATGCCCGCATTTAGTTTGCCCGCATTCAGTTTGCTCGCATTCACAAGAAAAAACCCATGTAATGTTGAGTGAGTGCAATAAGAACATTTCATGTATTTTCGTAGCGGATACAATGAAAAAAATTCCATAAGAAATAAGCATATAATAACAAATCCACAATAAGTAACACATTTTTTCTCTTAAGCTAAAAAAATAGAAAACGAATGATTGATTGTCTTCTCGCTCTTCGTAGAATTGTTTTTACGTGTTGTGCTACGTAGGACAATCAACGGCTTAAAATAAATTGAAACTGTGTACTTGCAGATTAATTAACTGAATACAGTATAAGACTGACTTCTAAACTTTTAATAACATTTTTTAATAAATATATAACTGCAATAAATAATAATGTTAATTATACATATATATATATCTTTTCTACATATAATAATTATAAAGTAATCTTAATTCTCCTTACCAGTTAAAGAAAATAAGTTAATTAAATCTCTCATAGTTTTAATAAAGGTTATCATTCTTGCAATAGTTTAACAAGAAATGGACAAAAAATAAAACGTATTGTAAAATCAAATTTCGATTTTCAAGACTTCTAATTAATGTATAATTATGGACTCGCAAAATTTGATCTTTTACGGATTTATTTTAATCACGATTCTTACAGCGCGCTTAACATTGATGCTTAGTTACGATTACATTACAAGATTGCACAGTCAAATTGAGATTAAGCGTCGTCTGCGGATATGAGTTATCAGCCTATGTCAGCGTTATGATCTTTAGCTCCTATTTCCTATTTCACTTTCGTATAACAACTATATTATACATGAATTTGAATATATTAATGCTACGAAATGTGACTGCATACGATATGCTAATAATATGTTGTCCAATAAAGCAAAATTTGTTGTTAATACTGATTCGCTGATAACAAAAACAATCATTATGTTATTGCTTAGAAGAATTGTCCTATCGTTTTAAAGACATTGGCGACCATTGACCATACGATCGTGAAACATAAATGTCATGGATGGATTACGCATATCACGGATAGTGAAATTGTACACATTAGATCGCATATTCTGTTGTGTTATATAAATTCACATCGAGGGAATCATTTGATCGTCATGTCTACGCATGCTATAAAAAAATCTTGTATATCAGATGTCTATTTTTCTTGCATATATCCTTCTTTTCAGGATTCATTGCCATTTAAAAAATTGTTACTGTGCACATTCGCGCACATCTGCGAAAAAATGAGAGAGAGAGAGAGAGAGAAAGAGACAGAGAGACAGAGAGAGAGAGAGACAGAGAGAGAATATTCGACTTATTTCATCATTCTGTATCTATTTTTTCTTATTTTTTATTATAAAAACCTGTTATACGTGGCTAAATAGCATTCTGAGGCATTACGATCATTTAAATTCTTAACTTAATCTTTTTTTATTGATGCTCACTTTGATTTTAGCATTATAATATGCTATTTTTTTTATCTTGACTTTTTTGCCATTGTTTCCGTTTATCTTTATGTTTAATCAATCAATCAATCAATCAATTAATTTCTTTTTCTTTCAATTTTTTTCTCTCTTTATATATACACACACACACACACACACACACATATATATATATATATATATATATGCAATTGTGAGTATAATTTAAGGTAATCTCTATATTATCTCTTATCATATAATTATCATGTAATTTCCAATTTCTCGCACAAAAAAAAACAAATTTCAAAATAATACATACGAGTACATATTCTATATCTTACATATGTAATAATTTCTACATCATCATATTACTATTATACAAATTTTTTTTTTACAACTTCGAAATTACACGATAATTACATGATGATATATAGATTATTATATTGTATTAAATTAACTCACACACACACA
>JANQDE010000061.1:1165024-1214266 GCA_037157785.1 Cephalotes varians
ACATCAGAGAGATATAAAAATATAATGATAACAAAAGAATGAATTTTCATTTCATAATACGTGTCACATTTGGGAAGTAATAATCAGATCAGCTGTTTGAATGCGAAATGCATGATGTTAGGTCAATCTATCGCCTATGCAAGCAACACAGTATTATATCATACTTGTTATTTGAATACCTATAAATTTTACAATTCATCTCGAAATAGTTGGTAGACAAAAGAATCTCTTTCTCGGCGTAAACAGAGATTTTTTTCAGTAACGAGATAATGTTAAGCAGTAAAAATATTCTGCTGAAGGTTATATGAATATTGTTTTTTAATGAATCTGCAAGACAGAAATACATCTAGTTGTACTGCATACTAGATAATTCATATTCAAAAGTAATAGCTGAAGATTTTAGTTATTCATCACGCGCATAATGTAGCATGTTTCACGACTTTTTCATTCAATGATCATGAAGAAATCTTTTCGCTTTATATACTTGTGCTAATATTTAAATAAACATGATCACATGAGCTTATTTAAGATCAATTTCGTATACGTATGATTGGTATACATATAATATAATATGTATATATAAATAGACGTATATACATATAATATACATGTATTTAATTCTTTATACACATATAATAACATATAATATTATAATCAATTTATGCATTGACGGATTTTGCTTGCACGCACTTATCATTGTCGTGCTGTAATCATCATGCAAAGTCATCGTGCTTGACGCGAGCGAAAAAAAATTATATCTGAAATATAATCATTTCTTCGTATTTCAAAAGGCATAACTGATAAGATACTCGTGTGTATATTGGTGGACGAAGGATTACCGGTGCATTGGCACAGTGCATTGACGAACGATGCCATCGATAATGTAAGTTTCCACATTATCGCTATAAAGAATTATGCCAATTTATACATTATATTATAATCCAAAAAATTAAAGTCGATCCACAGCTTCACTGCCAATTTCAGGAAGCATTCGACACAAATATTCACGATAAAAATTCTAAAACAAATAATTGTTGAGCTTATCGTATTT
Source organism: Cephalotes varians (assembly GCA_037157785.1). Lineage (NCBI taxonomy): Eukaryota > Metazoa > Arthropoda > Insecta > Hymenoptera > Formicidae > Cephalotes > Cephalotes varians. The sequence goes on from JANQDE010000061.1 coordinate 1,166,076, forward strand.
ATCTTACTACAATGTGAACAAAAAAAGTAGCAAATAAAAAGAATTCCTATATATCCTATTGTATATACATCTATGTACTTTCTCGACTGATAATAATAATGTTCGAAGTTCCATTTAATCTAATCTACATTTCGTTGCAGAAACGGTGAAAAATCCATTAATTTTACGATAAATGGAACACTACATAAAAGTAAGTATTTTTCAAATTTATAGATAACACACATAATTAAAAGTAAAAAGATTCGATAAATTAAATTCTATTAAAAGCAAAATAAATAATTCTGTTTACACGACGGTGTAGATAGAATTTCATTATGTGCGCGAAGAAACGTATAATATTTATGTCAGCAGAGAAACACATTATTACATTATGAAAATTTAACTGCAATAGAAAAAATCTTAACACAATTAAAAAAAATTCAATTATGTTGATTATGATGTTTTGATATATCGCTAAATTAAAGTCGGTACTACTTCGGAGGAGCTTCGTATTCATGTTTTACTACACCTATCATTTCGACTTTACAATCGCTTTCAGTATCGGGGGACATACCGGCCGACACGTCCCTCAATGTTTACATTCGCGACTATGCGAAACTCCATGGCACAAAAGCTATGTGCCACGAGGGTGGCTGCGGTGTCTGCATCGTGGCTGCAGAAATCAAGGGCGAAACAGTGGCTGTGAACTCCTGTCTCGTACCGATACTAATCTGCGATGGGTATGCGAATAAATTAAGAAACATATATTTAAATATCACGCTAAAGAAATTAATGAGAATTTATACATTTATGCCGTTTTTTCGGGAAGTACTCTTTGACATGTTAGCTATCTTTCTATCTTGATCTACTTATTTTACTTCTCTTAACATGTTTTATTAAAATTACTAGTTTATTTAATTTAAATAATAGCGGTATTCATAAATTTGCAGATGGATGATTCACACGATCGAAGGAATAGGAAATAAACGAGATGGTTATCACTCCATTCAAGCCGCACTCGCTGGGAAAAATGGTTCGCAATGTGGATATTGCTCTCCTGGCATGGTAATGAATCTTTACAGGTGTGTATATGATAAAGAAATTAAAATTACGACAAAGAAATCAAAAGTTCTCTCAAAATTTTTTCGAAACTTTTGGCGTTGTTGGAAATTTTTATCGCGCGAACATATCTGTGAAAAAATTAATTAATTATTAGTCGAAATTATCAAATGTTACGGATAACGTGTAAGCAAATCAGAAATAAAAATTACATGCATGAATAATGATACGCGGAAATGAGTATAATCTACATATAATCTATTGTACATAAATAATGCATACGAAATGTTAAGTATGTATCAGACTACTTAAAAATTGACTGCAAATTAAAAATTTGACCAATCAGATAAATTTAATTTTAATTCATTGTAATTGACTGAATATTAAACTCCAATTCGCAATCCTGATGCGAGCTTAAGAGTATGTGAATAGAGTTTGCTTACATAATCTTTATTATTACCCTGATTTTCAGCCTTGTGCAGAACAAGAAATTGACTATGCAAGAAATCGAAAATTCCTTTGGTAGTAACATCTGTCGATGTACAGGTTATCGCCCGATTTTAGATGCGTTCAAAGGATTTGCTAGCGATGCACCCCCACAATTAGCGAAGGACATTCGTGATATTGAGGTGTGATCGCGTAAAACATTTTATTTCATTTATATTTTTGAGTTTGTTTATTGAAATTTTATCCTATTTTCACACAGAATTCCATTTTACGTACAAATGTAATTATTATTTTATTGATATTCTTAAAACGATTACATCGTTTAAATATTATTATAAATACAATAATACATTTCGCAGGAAATCTACAAAATCAAAACCTGCCCGAAGAACGGAATGCCATGTAAAGGCAATTGCACCAATGGTCGTGTCTCAGATGGAAATACGGAAACGGTGGATATAAAATTGGCGGACTCGGAATTCTATAAAGTTTACTCGATCGAGAACCTATTCGCGATATTTCAAGAAAAACCAGATGCGACGTATATATTAAATGGCGGAAACACAGCACATGGTAATTTGCTTTTAATGTGCACAATATAAAAACAAACTCTTAGGAAAAACGTAAAGAGTATATATAGCAATTTAATAAATATTATAAATCTAATAAAGTTCTTCTGAAAATAACTTATATTGTTCTCATCATTATTCTCAATATTGTTCTTATTTACAGAATATATTTATTATATATATATACATATATATATATATATATATACATATATATTTTTTTAAAATATATTATTAATAACATTTTAGTTCTTTAAAATTCAATCAAATGAATGTTTTGGTAAAAAGCAATATTTATTTCATGACGCAAATTTTATTCAAATGAAAATATATGAATACACTCATGATATCCAAATATAGCAAAAAGTATTATTTTCTATCACGTATATTTTAAAAAATTGATATAAATATAAATTCTGCGTTATTCCTTTTTAGTAAATAATTTTTCCTCTTAAATAATAGTGATTTCTCGTAATGCCAAACATTTGATATCAAAATAAAATTTTAGAATACTAATTTAAATTAATCAATATTAATATTATCAGTTTTCAGCACAAATTTAAATTAAAAAATACACGATACTGAGAACATAATCCAACAGGTGTCTATCGGACGGGCAAAAACGATCTTCGCATCGATATAAACGACATCCCAGACTTGCGTCGCATCGAAAAAACTAACGAGTCTTTAACTTTGGGCGGAGGCGTATCTCTAACCACAGCGATGGAGACCTTTCAGAAGCACTCGTCCGAGACCGGATTCAAACACCTGCATCATCTGGCCCATCACATCGATCTGATCGCCAGCGTGCCCGTGCGTAATATCGGCAGCATCGCTGGGAACCTGATGATCAAGCACGCGCACCACGAGTTTCCATCCGATTTGTTTTTGATGCTGGAGACTGCCGGTACTCAGGTACATATCCTCGAGGCACCGGGCGTCAAGAAGAGCATGATGCTGCAGGATTTTTTGAAGACGGATATGCGTCACAAGATCATCTACAGCGTGGTATTGCCGGCACTATCAAATGATTACGAATATAGATCCTACAAAATTATGCCTAGAGCTCAGAACGCCCACGCTCACGTCAACGCCGGTTTTCTCTTCAAACTCGACGGCGGCGGAAAGGTAACTGAATTATTTCATATTATTTATGTTATGTTACTCATTCAGCGTATTTCCAACATTTCATGAGAAGGTGCTGGAGAAGCCTAACATCATTTTCGGTGGTATCAACGAGCATTTTTTGCACGCGAAAAACACAGAACAACTGCTGGTGGGTAAATCTATCTTCGACAAACAAGTGCTGAAGACAGCCTTGGAAACATTGCATAATGAATTGCAACCCGATCACGTGCTGCCGGATTATTCGCCAGAATTCCGCAAGACTCTTGCCGAAGGATTATTCTATAAATGTGTGTTGAGTATTAAACCGGAGGATGTGAATTCAAAACTTCGAAGTGGAGGATCCATTTTAGAACGAGGTCTTTCTTCAGGTAAGTATATAATGACAAATTTTTTTAAATATATCTTTGTTTTTAAATATTTCTACGTGGAAATATTCCCCGAGGATTCAAATTCATTTCACTTTATTCTAATAGCGACTATAATTTTTACTTAAAAAATATAATTTTTATTATAAAAAATATTTCACTTTAAAAGTTGTCTTAATCTCGTTTTCAAATCGAATAAAGTGTTATTTGTGAAACAATTATGATATTAAAGTTATTAAGAAATAGATGTATGAAAGTATATTAAGCCAAATAATTGAAAATAATATATTAAAGTTAATATTAAAATAATTCATATAATATAAAATATATAAAATTTAAATATATATATATTAAATATTAAAATATAGATTAAAATATACATAAAAAAGATAAAAAAATATGTCCTTACTTGCGAACAATCACTGATTGTTTTAATCAAAAAATTCTCACCACTCTAGGTATGCAAGACTATGATACGAACAAAAACGAATGGCCAATAAACAAGCCTATAGTAAAACTGGAGGCGATCCAGCAAACATCGGGCGAAGCTCAGTATTGTAACGATTTGCCGCCATATCCTAAAGAAGTATTCTGCGCCTTCGTACTTACGACAGTCGCTAGTGGCAAGATACACAGCATAGATGCAAGCAAGGCACTTGCTATGAAAGGTGTAGTGGCGTTCTTTGGCGCTAAGGACATACCCGGAAAGAATTTATGCATCTCGGCCGCTAGTCAGTTGACCGCGCTGATAAACGATGAGGTGTTGTTCGCCGAAAAGGACGTTCTCTGCGCCGGTCAACCGGTTGGCGTGATCGCTGCCGAAACACATAATCTGGCCATTCAAGCCGCAAAATTAGTGGAGATCAAATACACCGAGACTCTGAAGAAAAAGCCAGTGATAAGCATCGAGGATGCGCTCGCCACTAAAGACGATACTAGATTGATGCAAGGCATCAGCGTTCCAGCGAAAAAGAAAGGTGGAAATTGATATCCTCAGTGGAAGAAAAAATTAGAAATGAAAACTTTCGACTACAATTATTAAAAAGATAAATAACACTATAAATAATTTGAGAAACTTAATATTATCTTCATTGATATGAAATCGTACAAGCTGCTGCTAACAGCTCGAAATGTAAAATTTATATTAAAATAGCTGTAATTTTTCTTAAATAATTTTCTTGATTTTACAGGAAAGAATGTTAAACAAACGATAAAAGGTATTTTTCAATGCGGCAGCCAATATCATTATACCATGGAGACTCAATCCTGCGTGTGTGTTCCTACGGAGGATGGTATGGACGTCTATCCAACGTCGCAGTGGATGGATCTCACTCAAGTATCGATTGCGAATTGTCTCGGTGTTAAGAATAATAGGTAATTCATTAATCATCCGCGACTATCTCGAAAAGAGTATCATTAATTAATGATAATGTGATTTATATAAACTGTGCCAAAATTATGTGTTCATATTCTGTTAAAAAATTAAACCAATAGTTTTTACTAAAATTTCATACATGAAGAATTGATCTACAAAACAGAGTAATAAAATTAGTAAAATAGATTATTCAGGGTAAAAATTGGAATTAGTCTAAATATATAGGAAGATTTTTATCTTTTCTATAAAGAAATAAATTAAGAAAAAAAAATTGGCGGAATTACATTTTGTAAAATGAAGTTAGCGTAATAATAGCGTGAATTCAATTTTCGTAGTATCAATGTCCGCATCAGGCGAATTGGCGGTGGATACGGAGCAAAAATCTCGCGAAACGCGATAATCTCGTGTACCTGCGCTTTGGTATGTCACAAATTGAATCGCCCAGCGCGATTCATCACGTCTATCGAAAGCAACATGCAATCGCAGGGCAAAAGAATTTCAACGCGCCAAGAATATGAAGTCGGAGTGAACAACGAGGGAATTATTCAATATCTCGATTCGAAATTTTGGTGCAATGCCGGTTGTAACTTCAACGATCCCCATACTTGGGTCTTAGCGCATCATTTCGGAAGGCATGTATAAAATATATACACACACACACACACACACACACACACACACACACACACACACACACACACATATATATATATATATATATATAATGCTTTCTATAAAAAAGTGATTAAGGTAGATATATTAAGTCAAATCATAAAGATATATTAATTTGATATACACACGCGCGCGCGCGCTATAAATTGGTAATTCTTATATATCTATAATTAAACAAGTAATGACTATTCGTGGTTAGCATTAAAATATTAATTAAATTACTATCGTCCGCAGATTTGTGTCATTAAATGTCGCTTTATAATATATATAATATTATTACGAGACAGCGAAAGAAATTAATTGTAATTATGAAATACCGTTAAATGCTGTCAAAGCTCATTTCAAGTATGAGCCACGTTCTCTGTCTGTTTTAACTATTTTGATTTCCAACGTTCATTTAATTCAGTATCTTTAGCAATAATGAATAAGCAAATTCATCAACTATATGTAGCTGCATTGGTCTGTGATAATAATCGACTTTTCACTTTCTTGAATTTCAGGTATCTATGCATCCGTCTTCTTTCCATGTTAACTTAGTTAAGACAATTATAAATTCTTATTCTATAGAAAATTGACTTGCTTGTTTATAATAAAGTCACTAATTCCTTGAATGAGATTGAATTATCCAGAATATGATAGAATTCTCTCGAAACGTGGCTTGACTAATTTCATTTTTTTCTTTAATGTTTATTCCTCGAATCTCTCCCATTTTTTTCGTCCTATCTGTCTCTCTTCTCTTCTCTTTTCTCTTTCTTTCTCTCTCTCTCTCTTTCTTTCTCTTTCATATCAGTAATAGATATAACATATTACAATATGTAAGTATAATAAAAGACGTTTTTTAATATTCTAATGTTAATCGTTCTTTAAGCAAAATTTTAGAATTTAAAGGTAAAATTTTTCAAGCATATATCTTATTATATATTTTATTATATATTTTTTTAAAACAAAGATTATTTATAAATAAATTACATTGTTTACTAAATTATTATTTTATCTATATCTATTAAAATTTCATACAGAAAAAAATGGATAATATTTATCTAAACAAAATAAATTTTTTTAAATATCATGATATAATTTCGTAATTTTATAAGATTTTTTTTGAAAACCAAGATAGTTATTTGTGACTGAAAAATTTAGCTCATCAGATCAATTTTAATATTAAAATATTTTAGAGTTTTATTAATCTGATTAATTTTTTACGTATGTGTTAACAATTGTTTTTGATCATTTACAGTTGTTACACAACCGATAGTTGGACAATCAACGGATTCGAAGTGCGAACCGATTTACCATCAAACACGTACTGTCGAGCGCCGGGATCCACGGAAGGAATGGCCATGGTCGAGAATATAATGGAGCACATTGCGAAAGTGATGAAAAAAGATCCGCTACAGATCAAATTGGCGAATATGAACGACGAAGATAAAGCTGCGTTAGAACCTATGATAAAAGAATTGTCAAAATCGGCCGATTACGAGATGCGAAAAAGGGCCGTTGAGATATTCAATAATGAAAATCGATGGAAGAAAAAGGGCATTGCCCTGGTACCAATGAAATATCCATTCTCATATTGGGGTCAATTCAATGCTATGGTGTCGATCTGCGCTCGTGACGGTACGGTTTGCGTGACGCACGGTGGCATTGAATGTGGCCAAGGTATAAATACCAAGGTACGTTGTAAATAAAGTTTATTTCCTAATTTATCTTAATTTATAATTTTTTTATATAAAATATGTGCTTATATATATTATCTAAATTCCAGAAAATTTTTTAAATAATTTATATGATGATAAATAATTTCTTTAAACATAATTAAATGCGAGAGAAAGAAAATTAAGACGTTTCAAAATTTAGACGTTCGTAATTACACTTCGAGAACTATCATGCATGTCCTTTTGTAACATGTACAAGAAATTAATTAAACTTAGTTCCTTCCCATTAATATAAAAATAACATTATTTTTAGGTTGCTCAAATTGCAGCTTATACTTTGGGTATCGATTTAGATTTGATCACCGTCAAACCGTCCAATAATATAATAACGCCGAACAACTCAGTTACCGGAGGCAGTGTTACTAGTGAAAGCTGTGGATATGTAAGAATTCAATTTAACTAGCCTTCAATACTTCGGAAGATGACGCGAGGCATAATTCTAAATTGATTAATAATTAATTATATTAATTATATTAACTAATAAAAAGAAACGATGGATTAATTTTAGGCCACTGTTCAATGCTGCAATGAAATCTTAAGAAGACTCGAGCCAGTAAAAAAAGAAATGAAGAACCCAAGCTGGCAAGAACTAGTTTTTGCAGCGTATCTAAAGGATGTTGATTTATGTGCACGTCATATGTAAGCATTATTAAGTCACATTTAATGCATTTAATAATACATTGTATCACGCAAATATTTTGTCACTGAATACTTCGATAACTTTTCAAAAATATTATACAACTTTTGAAAGGAATAATTAACATATTTTTTAGTAAGAATTAGATTGTGATAATCGCAGTTTTAAATATTTCGTTTACATTTTCTGATTGAAAAATATTGTTGATATATACATACATATATATATATATATATAATGATTGATGATTTATAATGATTTCCATAATGATTTCTGTTTGCTTTTGGTAAGTAAATAATTTTAACCTATATATTTAAGCGAGATGTGAGATGTGAAAGATGTGAAAGTTCTTCGTTGTTATGACTTCATTAATTATGATTCATTACTTACCTCTATAGGTTCGCGACCACGCAAGATGATACGATGAAGCCATACGCCATTTACGGTGTCACTATTGCCGAAGTAGAGATCGATCTGTTGACCGGCCAGCATATTATCAGAAGAGTCGACTTAATGGAAGACGCTGGGATGAGCTTGAATCCGGAGATCGACGTCGGTCAGGTGGAGGGAGCTTTCGTGATGGGGATAGGATACTGGACTTCTGAAGAGTTGATATATGATTCTGAAACAGGAGTATTAACGAATGATAGAACCTGGGTACGTTGTCTTCATAAAGTAGTGATGGAACTAATAACATCAAGATGTGCAATTGCTTCGCTTCACTGATATTGTATTAGACAAAAGTATTATTTAAAGTATTCTATTTTCATCACAGAATTATAAACCGCCAGGAGTGAAGGATATTCCTGAGGACTTCCGCATATCTTTTCGCAGGAACGCGCCTAATCCACTCGGTGTTCTTCGATCAAAAGGTAGAATTAGAAATCAATTCAAAATTCATCAATTTTTATATTTAAATTCTTATTTATTATTGAAGAAGAAGACTGAATATTTTGCACATGTGCAAGAAATTTTGGATAATCTCTTTGTAAGAATTGAATATATACGTAAAAAATTTAATGTACTGTTTAATATTTAATTTTAGTAATTAATATTTTAATTATAAAATGCGCTAAATGGAATAAAAACAAATTTAAGAGTTGCAAGGAATTTAAAAATTCATAATTTTTCTCGCATATATTCCTTCAGATTAGAATAAAAAAATCGACAGTAAGAGATAGAGTTGAAAAATCAAATGTCTGTTAATTGTCGATAATTTCTTCGTAGCGACCGGTGAACCACCGCTTTGCATGAGTTGTGTAATTCCGATCGCGATCCGTTACGCGTTGAACTCCGCTAGAGCAGAGGTGGGAAATAAAGATGAATGGTATCAGTTAGGTAAGTACTAAGAGCATGGATGCAAACAATATATATTCATATAGTTATGATAGGAATCAATTTTTTAGCTTGTGTATTTTTCACAAAAGAGCGAATTATTCTTGGCTGCAAGATATAAAATTTCTTTTTCTCTCCCTCTTTCTCTTTTCCCCTTTGTCTTTCAACTTGTAAGATAAGATTTTTTATAATGTATATTTGTATTATTATATCTATATGTATTCACATATTTATTCATGATTTTTGTAGATGCACCATACACCAATGAACGCATACTTCTAAATAGTTTAACCAGGAAGGATAACATGGTGCTGTGAGAGCGAAAGTGAGATTTGCAAATAAACTCGTGCTTAAATCTTGAGCTTATTACCGTTCTTTTTAATTGCTTCTTAACTAGAATAAATTTAGAAGTTCAAGATAATTTATTTACAATTAGTTACTTTTTTCATTAACACAAAAGATTTTGGAATAATAACAAGACCGTGACAATTCGATTAGTTAACAGGATTTAAGCATAACTAAAATACCACTTCTGTTTTATATTAAATATTTTTAACAAATATTTTTTACTACGTCACTGATGTGCTGCATATTATATGTTATATTACAACAATAATCTGTATAATTATGTGTATAATTAATATTAATAACAATAATATAATAAAAATTTATCGTCAATAATAATTCAATGTAAGTATTTTACTCTCCTCAGTATTTCTCTCCTGAGAATCTTCTTTCATTACATTCATGAGATTGAAGCACATTAAAAGTCTGATTCGCAAAATTAATTAACGTGTAATATGTACCAAATTGTTTTTTGCTGCAAAATGAAAAAAGCTTCCTGTAATAAAATTCTTTTCATACCATGCGCGACTCTTGTGACACTCCTTTCATTGGAATTAACGTTATTTACATTATCCACGTCGCGCTTCATGCGAAAAGAAAACTAGCAAAAACGTAATTCCACGATTGTTTTCACGGTTGTTTCCACGGTGCACGCTATTCTCATGCCATTTCGTTCGCTCCCATTTATGTTATCTATGTAACGTTTTATGCAAGAAAAGAATATGTCAAACTTAACTCTGTTTTTTATCTTTTAAATTGTTTTTACCTTTATATATTTTATATTCAAATTTTTTTATTTGTGCGAATCGAAAATCATTATGTCTGTAAAGTGCTCCAGTTATAAATATTTTAAAATAAAATACTCGTCGACCGGTTTATTTCAAAACGCATTTATTAAACGTTATACGACTAAATAAATGTTTAAACACTTGGCGCAAAAGTTATTGCTCTTGATAATTTTTTCGAGTTTTTAGTTCAATAAATTGTTTGCAAGATATCATATAAAAATTACAAATCCAAAAGTGTGTGCATTAATATACTTCTGAATTAATTATCTTTAAAATAATAATAAAACTAGAAGAACTAGAAAATGTACTTTTTGGAAATTTCAAGAAAGAAGACACTTCAACTTCAATTCGAGACCAATACGAGCTTAAAGTACGGATCTGATGAGATAATAATTTTCTTTTTAGATAATTCCTTTTAGTTGGACCATGTATAGACTTCTTAATACCGATTTTCTCAGTTGGACCTGAACAAAACTGCAGAATTTATTCCCTTTATTTGATGTTCATCAATGTTTCCCATCCTTTGAAAAAATTATTGAATACAATTCACGATGCAATCTCTGTAATAACTTAATAATTTCTTCTTGTATCACATTCTTCATGTATCTCTGTGGTAAGCTCAAAATGTATATTCTTTCATTTATTTATTCACTGCTTCTTTTTACGAAACAGTATCACAATCCAATTTATTCATAATACATATTGTATAATCAATAATAATGAATAATAATGACAGACCGAGATATGGATAACAATTTCATAAACAAGAAAGCCATTTTCAGCCAAAGCGGATTTTGGTGCTTAATATAATAATAATAATATAATAATAATATTATAATATTAATAATAATAATAGTATTATAATAATATTATAATATATAAATTTTTTACAAATTTCAACTTATGCAAACTGCGCGTCGATTGTTTGTCGGTCTTAAAACACAGTTCTAAGCTAAAGTATGTCGGAGTATGTAATATCAAGAATTATATTGCACTAGCAATTTGATAATATTGATGATAATATAAGCATTTTTTAAACATTGTAAAGTTTTATTACAAAAAATATCATCTCAGCCAGGATTTGAATCTAGAACTTTCCTGCTTGCTTTTTCGAGACGGGTGTTTTACTACTCGATCACTGAGACATGTGATATTTATCGCAATAATCGATAAAGATCGATTAAAACATCTTTTTCAAATGACGTGAAACAATATTAATAAATAATGATAAATAATGTTAACTTAATAATGATAACTTGATATCTAGAAAAGGAATGCTCGACTAATAGTTTTTAAAGATATATCTACTGCCCTTGATTCTAAATCTAATATCTCAGGTTGGACAAAATTGGCTTGTGGGACTTCTCAAATGAATTATTTATCCTTGAAACTATTTTTTATAAAACTTAGTTAAACTTACAAAAAAAATTTATTCAAGATATGTATTCAAAATTATCAAATATCGCAGTTTCTTCATTAACTACCTTCGCTGGGATCTTATAATTTTCGAAGGGCTCTTGGTAAAGAAAAAGTTGTAAGGCAAAAGTATGTAATAATTAAAATACAGAAAGTTAGAATCTGAATAATATAGATTATTTAAGATAGACTCTAGAAAAACAACATTCCGTATACATGGTGCACATTGATTTAATATAATCCAATGACTTATTTTCCGTAATTACAAAATAATATTTCTGTGCTGCGCAACGATACATTTAAATCACTTGAATCATTGAAATACACCCATCGCATGACATAAATTATTAAAATCAAATTTGTCATGCAATGGTATTTCACAAAACAAGGACAATTAACGTTCGTGAGTAACACGTCGTGAATCATTTCGACTGAATCTTCGCAGTTACGATATTAAATGCATCTTTGCACGCAAGCAAGACAAAACTGATTACATACTGTTCTTTTCTCGCAGATGTCCCTTCGAACTTGTGTCCCTTTTGATACGCAATAGCACGGCAAGGTTCCGAAACGCAACGATAAGACGCGGATGATCCGATATGATTGAAATGTCCTACAACTATTTATCATTCTCCTGATATTTTTATAGTAATATGGAAGGGGCATGGCGAGCGTGCACGCGAAATATCTTATGTAGTTATAAGTGCAAGTGCAGTAGGATCGACGGACAAGTCCTAAAGATCTTGTCGACTCCGTCGATCGTTCATTCGGCTACTAGCTCAGCTCCGGCAGAACTATTCGTACGATCCTCATTAATCAAATTAGTCTTGAACTATCTCTACAGATTTAATCAGAGACTCCGTCAGCTATTGGCATCAGCTCAGATGGGTACGGCCGCCAGTAATCTGGGGTAGGTCAATGAAAGTGATAAGTGATAAGTGAAAATTATCCCAACGCTTTCCTTTTGCAACACTTTGTAACACTTTGCAACACTATCAGCTTGATCGCGTTGTCGTTAAGATCGTTAATATCACGATTTGACAGAGAACGCCGAAATAATTTCGTCGAGTTCTCAATAATCATGCAATCTATGCAAGAACTCATCGAAATTATAAAGTTAGCGACAGACTATGCGTGATTCGAAACTCACAATTCATTATTCGTATGAGATTCGCAAATTCGTATATTTGTCGTTTTGCATTCGTGTCGATTCGCTACACGGAAAGAATTATTTTGCTGATAAATCTAAAATTTTGCTGAACAAGTCTGAAAATAAGTTTGTTGGAACCTTAAAAATAATGAGCAAAAAATTTTGATATCCTAACAACTGATTTAAACGTTCTACACAATTATGTTGATAGTTCAACAAAATCATTTCTGATTTGTATCCAGCTAAAATTTTTTATCTTTCAGCAAAACCGTTCTTTTCGTGTAGCAAAGCAGTTTTTTGACGAATTCAAAGAGCGCGATTTATATTACAAATCAGTCACTGTCAATCAGTTAATGCATACAGTATAATACTATATTGTGCATTAAAATTTATTATGCATTCATTAATTTTTTTGTGTATACATTATGTATATTTATCGTGTATATTTATATTCGTAAAAACGTGTCTACACTATCTACTTTATCCATTCTATCAGGAAAGAAACTTTATTAAAAGATCTAAAATTTTAGCTGAATACAGATAAAAAAAGTTTGTTAATTATCAAAATAATTGTGTAGAATGCTCAAACTAGAATATCAAAATTTTTTGCAGCATTGCTCATTATTTTTAAGGTTCCAACGAAATTATTTTGATGGTTCAACAAAATTATTTTCAGATCTGTATCTAAAATTTTAGCTCCCTCAGCAAAATCGTTCTTTCTGCGTATGTACTCTCTTTACTTATTTACACTGTTTTACTAGTATTACACTATTTTTAAACGCATAACGTATACTGTCGAGTTATTATGACAAATGACAAATTATAAATATAAATCGCGAATTACGAATGACAAAATAGTGTGAAAGACATTGATAAATGACGAACTTTCTTATACAAATAATGAATACGTTAAATCGCGCATAATTTGGCACTTTATAGCTTTACGCCATTAAGCTAAGATTGTGATAACAAGCTTATTTAAAAACATGTTTTTCATGGACTAAAATGTTAAAATAAAATGTTATTATTCGTGCTGTGATTGAAAAAACATGCAAACAATGTATTTTCGCTGCAGTCGGTTTAATAAAGTTTTATTTTAAAATTTTACTTCATTCTTATTGTGACGATGTCAAGCCTTTTAATATTAACACAATTTTAATGTGACATTATTCGAGACATTCTTTCTTTATTCTGTTCTTATTTCTTCTTTTCTCTTCTGTTTTTATCTCTTCTTTTCTCTTCGCAAGAATCGCTTACATGAGATGCAAAAGAAGCGTTAAACGCATTTCCGTTTGAGGAAAGTTCGTGTACCAATGACATATAAACTATCTTATAACGTTCAATTTCTCAGCAACTATTTTTATCTTTCGTGTTTGTGTGTTTCCTGCTTTTTCATGAAGTTTGCTTGCGTGAGAAATGCAAAAAAAACTACAAATGTAGTTACGCCTTTAAGATTTGTGTGATCCGTTATATAATGATGACTTCAGCGATTTCTAATTTCAGTATTGCGCATTGTTGCATACACGTTACATGAATAGAAAACATTTGCGGCAACCGATTTCTCGCTTCTTATGCGTTGACTTATGCATTTTTTTATCAAATGCTCTTTAAATGATCAAAGCTTAAAAAAAAGTCAATTTCGAAAAAACGTTTCTTTTTAATTTCTTTTTAAAAGATTTATGACAATTCACGTCAATGAAATTTTCAAAATTCATTGCTTGCACCTCTCGAGACAAACTTCCAACGTTTATCATCAATAACACTAATTAACAAAATTCGAGTTTATTTTTTATACTAAAATAAAAGCTTTTTGTAAATTTTTTCTACTGCTAAATTCAAATTTGTTTGAAAAATTGCATAGCTCGTCAGGATTTTGAGAAATTCTCAATTGAATGTGTGCTGAAAATAGTAATTTTGTTTGTACCAGCTATAACTTCCGATTACAATGTGCTACATGTAGCTGCGACAGCTCAAAATAAAGCTTGAAATTTGTATTTTATTTAAAAGATGTAAAAATTTTGATGATTTACATGCACCAAGATAATTTACATGCAAAAAATAAGTTAAACTTGCATTTAAATATGTTAAATTTTTGGTAATACTTTATGTT
This sequence comes from Cephalotes varians, assembly GCA_037157785.1. Lineage (NCBI taxonomy): Eukaryota > Metazoa > Arthropoda > Insecta > Hymenoptera > Formicidae > Cephalotes > Cephalotes varians. The sequence goes on from JANQDE010000061.1 coordinate 1,181,166, forward strand.
AATACTTTGAATTTATACTACTTGGTGCGCGCGCGCGCACGCACACACAAAACACATAAAATACACACACAGAAAAACTCAGTTGTCTCCACCTTTATTTCATCAATCCCGGATACACCGAGATCCGACGCAATGGTTTGAATCTTATTACCTATTTCATTCATAAAAATCTTTTTGACACGGAACTTCTACTTTTTTCATATAAAGTAAAAGTCTTAAATTTCATTTTAATCCGTTGTAGATAAATGTATCCCATGATCGTATCGCAATTGATAGTTATTCCAAAAGTATCAAAAATTGCCGTATTTAGGATATTTAATTGTAAGTTTATCCTATCTTTTACATGTAAATCAATCTTAGCATTGAAATCTTTTGAATAAAATACAAATTTCAAGATTTATTTTGAGCTGTCGTAGTTACATGTCGCAATCGGAAATTATAGCTGGTGCAAAAGTAAGAAAATTGCCATTTTTAGTACATACAATTGAATTTTTCTCAAAATCTTGATATGCTAGACAAATTTTACGAACAAATTTGAATTCAGCACGAAAAAATTTACAAGAAGTGCTTTTATTCTAGTGCTAAAATCTTATTAAACAGTGTAATAAAATATATAAGATGAAGTGATCCTACTTATTTGCTTCATCCGTATTTTCTATTGCATCTACCGTTATGTAACATTCAAGTTTCACAATAAACTCTAACTACAGACACTTCGCATCGTCATATTAAAATTAAAATTAATCTACGCTTTCAGTTAGTAATAGAAATAATAGAATCGACGAACAAGAGTTACAGCAGTTTAACAACAGCTTAGATAAAAAGCATTTTTCACATTAAATGCGCTTAAACTGTCTGTTTGAAGTTTGGATTATAAAATAATATATCACATATTATTTTATAATGATATATTGTATATCTATTATTTGCCTTTTTGGTAGCTTTTTGATATGTCTCTCATATCTTTCTTTATCTCGCTGTACCTGTGTTTACAGTAATGGAAACAACTATTCAAAACTGAAATTATAATTTCAGCAAACTCGTATTTCGAAATATAGGAAAATTATTTATGTATATATTCATACTTTCAAACATTGAAATAAAGTCGATATATTGGTATCAATTTTTTATACAGTTTAATTATTTAACATTTGTATCTATGTGTGTCCGCATCCAATTCGTACAAGAAAAATAATCGTATTATTGAGCAAATGCAATGAGAACATTTCATATATTTTTGTAGCGGATACAATGAAAAAAGAATACCATTTACAAAAAATAAATGCAAGAACAACAATATAATACAATACAATAAGAAACAAATTCATAGTAAATAATTTTTTTACTCTTAAACTATATTGTAAAGAAAACAAGTAATTAATTTACTTAATTGACTCATTGAAGAGTTATTTTTATCTTGCTTATTCTATATATGGACTAATTAAAGAATTAAAAATACATAATTGCTTAGTGAGATAAAACTAATTAAATAAATACAGTAAAAGTTTTTATCACAAAGACTGACTTTAAATAAAAATTTTTAATAAATATTTTAATAATAAGTAATCCAAATAAATAATAATAATAATAACAATTAATATTTTTCACATATAACAATTACAAAGTAAATTTTAATTCTCTTTTCTACAAGAAAATAAGTTATTAAATTCCAACTTCTGATAGCTTTAATAAAGCTTATTCTTACAATAATTTAACGAAAAATGAACAAAAAATATATTGTAATAAAATCAATTTCCAATTTTCAAGATTAAAATTGTGATCAAGAAAAATTAAGATTAAGTTTAAGATTAAGATTATGTAATCGCAAAATAAGTTTTTCACGGATTCAAATCATGCTTGGATTTAAATGATGCTTCTTGCAGCGCACTTCAACATTGATACACTGATAGTTACGATGCAAAATTGCGCAGTCAAGGTAAGCATCAAAATTAAGTATCGTCTGCTGATGCGAATTACATATCATATGTCAGCGTTACGATATTTAGCTATTTCCGTGTATAACAACCATGTTGTTCATGAATCTTAATTTTACTTAATCTCATTAGTGCTACAAAATATGATTGCATACGACGTGCTAACGACATGTTGTAGAAAACGACAATGTTCGTTAATACTAATTCGCCGATGACAAAAGCGAGCATTATCTCATTGGTCAGAAGAGAAAAAAGCGAGCATTATATCGTTACGAAAAATCTCGCTTATCATTTCTTAATGATATTGGCAACCATTGATCATATAATTGCACATACATGATTTCATGATTTCACGGATTACGCATCTCGCGAATAATGGAATACAAACAACAAGTACGATTATATAAACATTAGATCATATATTCTATCGTGCTACATAGACTCGTATCGAAAAAAATCATTTAGTTGTCATGCCTGCGCATATAAAAATTTCTATTTCAAATATAAATTTTTTTTTAAATAAAATTGTGTGTTTGTGTGTGTGTGTGTGTGTGTGTGTGTGTGTGTGTGTGTAAATAAGAAAGAGAAATTAATAAATCATTCAATTAATTAAATATAATAAAGATATATAATAAAGTGAACAAAGTGACAGAAAAGTAGAGACATAAAATAGCGTATTATGATGCCAAAATCAAAATAAACGTTAATAAAAAAAATCAAATCAAGAATCTAGGCGTTTTAGAATGCTGTTTAGCTATAATATAACGGATTTCGTACAAACTAGGAAATAAGACAAAATAAATGTAGAATAATAAATATATATTAGGTGTGTGTGTGTGGAGGAGAGGAGAGAGAGAGAGAGAGAGAGAAAAGCTGTAGACTTACCCAGCACAATATGAGATCAATGCACAGTAAAAAAAAAAATATATATATATATATAAATAAATATCATATGTGTACAAAACATGTGAAACATGTATGCGCATTATTTTAATTCCTTCTCTTTATGAGAAACTTGAAATTATACGATAATTACATGATGATATAAAGATTGCAGCATTAAATCATAGTATCATAATCGTGCATTTAATCTTATAGAATCCTTTTTTATCTTTTTACCGTGAATTGATCTCACATTGTGCTGGATAAGTCTACAGCTTAGACAACAATTCCTCATTCCTCATTAATATTCTTATCCTTCTGTGTTGAGTTAATCGCGTGTTGATCCGCGGTTCGCAGCAATAAATCACTTCTAAAAGCTTCTCTTAATTAAGCTTTACAATAGAAGAATGTAAAAATAATAAAAAATATAAATTCTCTTCTCATAATATATGTCGTAATATTTAGCAGTAATAGATCAGCTGTTTGAATATGAGATGCATGATGCTAAGTATCGTCTAGTTTGTAGCAACAGCATCATATCACTTGTTATTTAAATATCCATAAATTTTAGAATTCGTTTTGAAATAGTTGATAGATAAAAGAATCTCTTTCTCTCTCTCTCTCTTCCCTCCCTCCCCTCTCCCTCTCCCCTCTCTTTCCCCTCCCTCCTTCCTTCTCTCTCTTTCTCTCTCCCCCTCTCTCTCTCTCTCTCCCCCTCTCTCTCTCGACGTAAACAATGAGATTTTTTCTGCGGAATAATTTCAAGCAATAAAAATATGAATTCCATTGCAGGTCATATGGATATCATTTTTTAAAATAAATTTTCATTCAAAGCAGAAATATTTCTACTCGTTGCACTGCATACTAAATAATTCATATTTATTTATGTAGTGGGTGAAGATTTTAATTGCTCACATACGCGTGCAATGTAAAAATGTTTTACAACTTTTATATTCAACGACCATGAGAAAATCATTTCACTCCATATACCTGTGCTAATAGTCCAATAAACGTGACTATATCTATGATCTAATTTACAATCAATTTCGAAAATTATGCATTGACATATTGTGCTTGCACTTATCATCGTCGCTGCTGCAATAACTGCTTGATGCGAAGCAAAAAAAATTATGATATCTAATAATTATGAATGATAATGCGAAATGTGTAATAATAATTATCATTTCTCATTATATATTTTAAAAGGCATACGTATATCTGATAAGACTCGTGTGTATATCCGTGGACGAAGGAATTACCAGTGCGTGCATTAGCACAGTTGACGTACGATGCCATCGATAATGTAAGTTTCTACTACCGCTATAAGGGATTCATAATAAAATTTGACCAATTCATACGTAACCAATTTATATGACGCAAAAAATAAAAATTCGCGCACAGCTTTATTATCAATTTCAGGGAATATTTGACTCGTGACACATATTTCACGATAAAAATTTTAAAATAAACAATTTTATTAACATATTAATTTTATTTATTACATTATAAAAAAAGGTAAATAAAAAAAATTGTTACATATCCTATTACATATCCATATCTATATTTCCTTGATAATAATTAAAATTTCATTTAATCTAATCTGCACTTCATTGCAGGGACGGTGAAAAATCCATTAATTTTATGATAAATGGAACACCATACAAGAGTACGTATTCTTCAAATTTATAGATAACACAATTGAAAACAAAATAATAAATAATTCTGTTCACACGATGGTGTGAACAGACCCTTACGGAAAATGAATCACTGGCCAGGTATTATAATTCGTGTAAACAAATATTATAATAATCACACAAAAATATTACAGTAACTACACGTAAATATTACAAAAATTTGCTGACTGTATTTATATTACAATGACTACACGCATGTGATCCGTCGTGTGTAGTAATTTCGCGCGGAATTACAATAATTACACAAATTATAACACCTAGTCAGTGATTCTTTTCCGTAAACCATAGAAACCATAGAATTTAATTATGTGCGCGTAATGTAACGCAGGAAAATGTAGTTATGTCGGCAGAGAAATGTACCATTACATTCAGTTATAAAAATTTGATTGTGATGGAAGAAGTTTTAACATTCAATTGTAAAAATTCAATTATGGCGATAAACTTTTTAAAATATCGTTAAAGTCGGTACTACGTGCATCCTAATGCCTAATGAATTATACCTATTATTTCGATTTTATAATCGAATTTGTATCGCTTCCAGTATCGGGGAACATACCAGCTGACACGTCCCTCAACGTCTACATTCGCGACTATGCGAAACTTCGCGGCACAAAAGCCATGTGCCACGAGGGTGGCTGCGGCGCCTGTATCGTGGCAGCGGAAATTAAGGGCGAAACAATGGCTGTGAACTCCTGCCTCGTACCGATACTAATCTGCGACGGGTATGCGTGAATCAATCAAGAAGTTATATTCAAATTTTACACTAAAGAAATTAATAAGAATTTGTCATCATATGACATTACATTTTTTTTCTCGCCAGAAAGTAAACTTTGACTTGTTAAATTATTTCTGTTTGATTTGTTAAATTTTCTTCTACTTTGATCTATATACTTAACTTCTATTAATTTTCTTAGATGGACAATTTACACGATCGAGGGCATAGGAAATAAACGAGACGGTTATCACTCGATTCAAGCCGCACTCGCTGGGAAAAATGGTTCGCAATGTGGATATTGCTCTCCTGGTATGGTAATGAATCTTTACAGGTATGTGTGTATGCAGTAAAAAATTAATTAAAATTACGATATTAAAGAAATAATACATTTTCAAATATATAAAATTTTTTTGAAACTTTTCGTTGAAAAGAAAATTTTAGAAAATTTTTATCGCGCGTAACATATAATATCTGAGAAAAAATATTAAATAAATTATTAATCAAAATTATTAAATATCACAGATAATGTGTAAGCAAAGTATAAATTAAAATTACATGTATGAATAATAATATGCGGAAGCATATTCTATTAAATATATTGCACCCAAGTTTTAAGTATATATCAATCTGTACAATAGAGATTGAGGATTGCGAATTGAAAATTGGAATTTGATTAATTAGATAATTTTAATTATAATCTGTTCCGTTTTATTCGCAATTCTGATACGGGCATATAAATATAGTTTGCATATATAGTAAGTTTTATTATTGCGATTTTCAGCCTTATACAAAACAAGAAATTGACTATGCAAGAAATCGAGAATTCCTTTGGTAGCAACATTTGTCGGTGTACAGGCTATCGGCCAATTTTGGACGCGTTTAAGGGATTTGCCAGCGATGCACCCCCACAACTGGCGAAAGATATTCGCGATATCGAAGTGCGCTCGAGTAAAAATATTCTATTAAAATCAAATATTCTATTCCGTAAAAATTTCATTTCTGTATATTCTCGAATTTGTTTTTTTACTGAAATTTTATTCTATTTTCATACGGAATTCTGTTTTATGTACTGTGGTACTTATATTATGTTATTATGATTTTATACTTATGTTATTATTTTATTGATATTATGAAAACTGTTATATCATTTAAATAGTATTGTAAATCAATAATGCATTTTGCAGGAGATCTACAAGATCAAAACCTGCCCGAAGAACGGAATGCCGTGCAGAGGCAATTGCACCAATAATCGTTACTCAAATGAAAATACGGAAACGGTGGATATAAAGTTGGCGGACACGGAATTCTATAAAGTATACTCGATCGAGAACTTATTCGCGGTATTTCAAGAGAAACCAGATGCAACATATATATTAAACGGCGGAAACACAGCACATGGTAATTTGCATTCAATATTCACATAGGAACAAATTTTTAAAAAAACATAAAGTATATACAATATAACAATTTAATAATTTTTGTAAATAAATATTAGTATTAAAGTTCTTCTGAAAATATTGTTCATAGCATTTACAATATATAACATTGTTATTAATAACACAATTTTATCACACAGTTTTTAAAATTCAAACAAATAAATGTTTTTCGTATCTAAAAAGCAACATTTATTTCATGATGCAAATTTTGTTCAAATAAAAATATATGAATAATTTATAGTCTAAATATAGAACAGAAAAAATTATTTTACTACGTAATTTTTTCTCTTAAATGTATTTTTAAGAATTAATATAAATTCTACAAATATTCATTATTTTTATTTAGTAAGTAATTTTTTTCTCTTGAATAACAGTGTTTTCGCGATTCCAAACATATAATATTAAAATAAAATTTCAGAATCTTTGTTAATTTAAATTAACGAACTATCAAACATTAATATTATTAGTTTTTATCACAAGTTTAAATTCACGATACTGAGAACATAATCCAACAGGTGTCTATCGCACGGACAAAAACGCTCTCCGCATCGATATAAACGACATCCCAGACTTGTGTCGCATCGAAAAAACTAACGAGTCTCTAACCCTGGGCGGAGGCGTATCTCTAACCACAGCGATGGAGACCTTTCAGAAGCACTCGTCCGAGACCGGATTCAAACACCTGCATCATCTGGCCCACCACATCGATCTGATCGCCAGCGTGCCCGTGCGTAACATCGGCAGCATCGCCGGCAACCTGATGATCAAGCACGCGCACCACGAATTTCCATCCGATTTGTTTTTGATGCTGGAGACTGCCGGTACTCAGATACATATCCTCGAGGCACCGGGCGTCAAGAAGAGCATGATGCTGCAGGATTTTTTAAAGACGGATATGCGCCACAAGATCATCTACAGCGTGGTGTTGCCGGCACTATCCGATGATTACGAATACAGATCCTACAAGATTATGCCTCGAGCCCAGAACGCCCACGCTCACATCAACGCCGGCTTCCTCTTCAAACTCGACGGCGGCGGAAAGGTAACTGAATTATTTATGTTACCGTATTATTTATGTTACGTTACTCATTCAACGTATTCGCAACATTTCACGAGAAGGTGCTGGAGAAGCCTAACATCATCTTCGGTGGTATCAACGAGCATTTCTTGCACGCGAAAAACACAGAACAACTGCTGGTGGGTAAATCTATCTTCGACAAACAAGTGCTGAAGACAGCCTTGGAAACGTTGCATAATGAATTGCAACCCGATCATGTGCTGCCGGATTATTCACCAGAATTCCGCAAGACTCTCGCCGAAGGATTATTCTATAAATTTGTGTTGAGCGTCAAACCGGAGAATGTAAATTCAAAATTTCGTAGTGGCGGTACCATTTTAGAACGAGGTGTCTCTTCAGGTACAAAATAATCAGATTTTTTTTAATACACATCTTTGCTTTTGAAGTATTCCTGTGTCCCCGAGAACTTAAATTTGTTTTACTTTACTCTATTAGCCACTATTTAAAAAATAAATTTTGCTTTAAAAGCTTATATTAAAATCTTGAAACTAAAAATAAAAAATTATAATTATTTTAATGAAATAATTATAATATTAAAGATAGAGAAATGTAAATTAAAGTTAATATTAAAGTAATAATATATAATAATTGTAAGATCTATATATATGTATATATATATATATATATATATAAGTATAAATTACATATTAAAATATTGTTTATAAATTATTTATATATTATATTAATTCTTGGTATAGGTCCCGTGGATCTGGATATTTTGTTCGGATCTATTGGATACGTAAATGTTTTTCATAACTTTATATATAATTTTTTAATTATATAATCTTATTCCTTGGAATTTTTAAAATAAAAAATTACATTAACTTTCATTTTATAACGTACTCACAAATATCAATTAAGAAAATTTTGGTGTAGAGTAAAAAAATACAGAAAAATCTCCTAGATTGGTTTACTTGTGAAAAATCCTGAAATATCTCGACTGATTGTTTTAAAAAACCTGATCACTCTAGGTATGCAGGAATATGACACGGACAAAAATGTATGGCCAGTGAACAAGCCTATGGTAAAATTGGAAGCGATTCAGCAAACATCGGGAGAAGCTCAGTATTGTAACGATCTACCGCCGTATCCTGGAGAAGTATTCTGCGCCTTTGTACTTACAAAAGTCGGTAACGGCAAGATAGACAGCATAGATGCGAGCAAGGCACTTGCCATGAAGGGTGTAGTGGCGTTTTTCAGCGCCAAAGATATACCTGGCAAGAATTTGTGTATTTCGGCCGCCAGTCAGCTGCTGATGTTGATAGTCGACGAGTTATTGTTCGCCGAAAAGGATGTTCTCTATGCCGGTCAACCAGTCGGCGTGATCGCCGCCGAGACGCATAATCTGGCCAATGAAGCCGCAAAATTGGTGGAGATTAAGTACACCGAGACTCTGAAGAAGAAGCCGGTGATAAGCATCGAGGATGCGCTCGCTATGAACGACGACACCCGGTTTATGCCAAGCCCGATCGTTCCAGCGAACAAGGAAGGTGAAACTGATACTCGAGATAGAAGAAAAAATTATAATTAAAAACTTTCGACCACGTCGAAAAATAAAACTAACTTAAATAACTTGAGAAACTTAATTATCTGCGTTCAGGCGATCATATAAGTAACTGCTGCTAATCATTGAAATGTAGAAATAGTATATGTAGAAATAATAGTAAAATAGCTATAATTCTTTTTTAAATCTTTCTCGTTATTTTACAGGAAAAAATGTTAAACATACAGTAAAAGGTGTTTTCCAATGCGGCAGCCAATATCATTATACCATGGAAACTCAGTCCTGCGTATGCGTTCCTGCGGAAGATGGTATGGACGTCTATCCAACGTCACAGTGGATGGATCTTACTCAAATATCGATTGCGAATTGTCTCGGTGTTAAAAATAATAGGTAATTCATCAATCTTTATCAATCTTCGATCTTCTCGGAAAGAGTATCATTAATTTAATAATGATAACGTGATTTATACAAGCGGGAATCATATTTTGCGGTGTTCATATTTTTTTTTTAAATTAAACTACAACCGTTTTCACTAAAATTTCATGCTATAAAGAATTCAACATTTATAAAACAGAGTAATAAAATGAATAAAATAGATTATTCAGAGTGTAAAAATTAGAATTAATCCAAATATATAGTAATATCTTTATCTTTTCTATAAGAAAAAGGAAATTAAAAGAAAAAAATTGGTGGAATTACATTTTGAAAAATGAAATTAGAATAATAGCATGAATTCACTTTTCGTAGTATCAATGTCCACATAAGAAGAATTGGCGGTGGATATGGAGCAAAAATCTCGCGAAACGCGTTAATCTCGTGTACCTGCGCCTTAGTATGTCACAAACTGAATCGTCCAGCGCGATTCGTCACGTCTATCGAAAGTAACATGCAATCGCAGGGCAAAAGAATTTCAACGCGCCAAGAGTACGAAGTCGGAGTGGACAACGAGGGAGTTATTCAGTATCTCGACACGAAATTTTGGTGCAACGGAGGTTTTAACTTCAATGATACTCATGCTTTCCTCATACTGCACCATATTGGAAGGCATGTATAAAAGAAATATTTATTTATATGTAATACATTTTCCGATAGTGTCGATCTTTGTACACAAACTTTTACAACGTAAAGATATACTTTAAGTATAAGATATTATTATCTTTTAATTTAGGCAATATTTTAAAGCAAAGAATAAGATATTATTTATAAGTAAATTAAATTATTAAAGTACTATTTATTGACTTTACTAAATTATTACTCGATTTATACTAAAATTTTATGCAATTCTTATTAAAATTAAAAAAGTTTTATTAAATATCATAAAATAATTCTTTAATTTTATAAGATTCTTTTTTAGAAAATCAATGTATTTATTTAGGCTTGAGAAATTCAATTCATCAGATAAAACTGAATATTACATTATTTTATTATTCTTGTTAATGTTTCAAGTTCGCGTGTAGGTATTAAAAGTTGTTGCCGATTATTTACAGCTGTTACGCGTCCGATACCTGGACGCTCGACGGAACTGACGTGCGAACTGATTTACCGTCAAACACGTACTGTCGAGCGCCGGGATCCACGGAAGGAGTGGCTATGATCGAGAATATAATGGAGCACATCGCGAAAGTGACGAAAAAGGATCCGCTGCAGGTCAGATTGGCGAATATGAACGATGTGGATAAGGCCGCGTTAGAACCCATGGTAAAAGATTTGTCAAAATCGGCCGACTACGAGATGCGCAAGCGGGCCGTTGAGACGTTCAACAACGAAAATCGCTGGAAGAAAAAGGGTATTGCCTTGGTACCAATGAAGTATCCATTCGGATACATGGGCCAATTCAATGCTATGGTATCTGTCTGTGCTCGTGACGGTACGGTTTGCATAACACACGGTGGAGTTGAATGTGGCCAAGGTATAAATACTAAGGTGTGTTTTTTTTGTAAATGAAGTTTACTTTTTAATTTATCCTAATATCTGATTTGCCCGATTTAGCTAAATTCAAAAAAGTTTTTTAAATAATTTATATGATAGTTAATAATTTCGTCAAATACAATTAAATGAAAAGAAAATTAAAATTAAAAATTAAATGTAAAATTTTCGTAATTGTATTTCGAGGATTTCTATAGACTTCCCGAGCAGCACAAATTAGTTGGGCAACGGTTAACCAATGATTGACCAACGTTGGACAACGGTTGGCCAACTAATTTGTGCTGCTCGGGTTCTTTGTACAGTGTGTAAAAGAAATGATTGATTAATTGTTTGTATATTTATGCCCATTTATATAAAAATAATGTTACTTTTAGGTCGCCCAAGTGGCAGCTTACACTTTAGGTATCGATGTAGATCTAGTCACCGTCAAACCGTCCAATAATATAATAACGCCGAACAACTCAGTTACCGGAGGCAGCTTGGCTAGTGAGAGCTGTGGATATGTAAGATCTCAATTTAACTCGCCTCCAACGCTTCGAAAGAAGCGTAAATGATGTGTGGATGACGCAACGCATACGAATTGATTAATAAAATACAATGACTGCGTTCAGCATAAAATGCAACTTTGCAACTGTTGTAAAGTTCTCTAATATAATTGGTCCTTTTTCCTCACTGGATCTAAATGTATAAACCAATCACATTAAAGAATCATACAACAGTTGCAAAGCTACTAAACGCAGCCAATTTAATTGTATTGATTTTAGGCCACGATTCAATGCTGCAAAGAAATCCTAAGAAGACTCGAGCCAATAAAAAAAGAAATGAAGAACCCGAGCTGGCAAGAACTCATTTTTACGGCATATTCAAAGGATATTGATTTATGCGCGCGTCACATGTAAGCATTATTAAGTCACGTTTAATGCAATAATACACGCAAATACTTTGTTATCGAATACTTTGAAAGCTATCGAAATTATCATACAATTTTTTTTATTCAAAAAAATAATTAGCATATTTTTTGTAAGAATTAGTAGATTAATAGAAGAATTGTGATAATTTAATATTTTGCAATTTAAATATTTCATCTTTGGTTGAACTTGAGCAATATTGTTACCATATAATAATTTCAGTTTGGATTTGACAATCATTTTAAATTGTATATTTATAAATAAGAAATAATGCGAAAATTCTTTGTTATTACACGATTCATTACACTTACCTCTATAGGTACGCGGCCACGCAAGATGATACAATCAAACCTTACGCCATTTACGGTGTCACCATTGCCGAAGTAGAGATCGATTTGTTGACCGGCCAGCACATTATCAGAAGGGTCGACTTGATGGAAGACGCCGGGATAAGCTTGAATCCGGAGATCGACGTCGGTCAGGTGGAGGGAGCTTTTGTGATGGGGATAGGATATTGGACTTCTGAAGAACTGATTTACGACCCTAAAACAGGAGTATTAACGAATGATAGAACTTGGGTACGTTATTTTCACAGAGTATTGATAAAACTAATAACATCAAGTTATAATTGCTTTGCTTCATTGATATTATATTAGATAAAATGTGATTGTGTTATTTTTAAAATATTTTATTTTCATCGTAGAATTATAAACCGCCAGGAGTGAAGGATATTCCTGAAGATTTCCGCATATCTTTCCGCAGGAACGCGCCTAACTCAGTTGGTGTTCTTCGATCAAAAGGTAAAATTAGAAACTCCATCAATTTTCATGTTTAAATTATATTTTTGAGGCTTCCACGGGTATTCTCTTTAAAAGTGCTGAGAGATTTACGGCGAGAATGTCTTGATCCATTAATGCCAACGTTTCATCATGCAGTTCACTTCGTTGGAATGCTTACATTTTAGCAAATTATTAGAAATTCTGCGTTCTGTGTAATTTTAGTAATTTACCAAGTATTTAGCAAGCAATCCAGGAAAACAAATATCGTGTGCCGCAGATTTAAGTTATTATTGAATAAATTTGAATTTATTCGGATTAAGCCTGATTTACAGATGCCGGAACTAGTAAAGTTCAACACTATGTAAAGTAAATATGATTTCAATGTTTTCATTTATAATGTTCATAAATTGCTCATTTGTCTTTAGAACTGCAAACAATTCGATGTTTGCAGCGATAAATAATAACACAACATTCTGGATGTTCACGAAGCATAAAAATAACACAACCATCACACTATCTCGGAAGGAATAGCGTCGGTTGCGCGTAGTTATGATGTAACACTATAGGCGTCCGCATCCATTTAAATTTTTATTTATTATTAAAGTAAAAAACTAAATATTTTCTACACGTGCAAGAAATTTCTCTTTGCAAGATCTCTTTGCAAGAATTTTAAAACACACGTAAAAAATTTAGTGTGCTATTTAACATTTAATTTTAATAATTAATATTTTAATTAAAATATGCTAAATGAAATCAAAAGAAATTTAACAATTAAAGGGAATTTAAGAATTTATCACATGATTTTTTTCTAGTAAATTTCTTGACATTAAAATAAAAATTTAACTACAAAAGATAGCAGATCTAAAAAGATTGAAAAATTGGATGTCTATTATGTGTTGAAAATTTCTTTACAGCAACTGGTGAACCACCGCTTTGCATGAGTTGCGTAATTCCGATCGCGATTCGTTACGCGTTGAATTCCGCTAGAGCGGAGGTAAAGACGAAAGAATCTAAAGCATGTAAAATATCATTTAAAGGAAATAAAGGAAATAAGGATGAGTGGTACCAATTAGGTAAGATGCAAACAATATATATTCGTTGATAATATATAGAAGGAATCAATTTTAACTTGTGACTTGCATTAGTTAGTGTATTTTTCATAACAAAAGCGAATCATTCTTCGCTGCAAGATAGAAAATTTCTCTCTCTCTCTCTTTCAACTTGTAAACTTTTTTGTAATATATATATTATTACAATATGTCTAATATTTATATGTATTTATTTATTGTTCATGATTTTTGTAGACGGACCATACACCAATGAACGCATACTTCTAAATAGTTTAACCAGTAAGGATAATATGGTGCTATGAGATCGAAAATGATATTTGTGAATAAACTGGCGCTTAAACTTGTGTTTATTGTCATTCGTCTTTTCAAATGCTTCTTACCTAGAATAAATTTAGAAATCCTGTATAATTTACTTAATTACTTAACTACCTTTTGTTGATACGATTTTAAAATAATAATCAGATTAGGAAGTTAATTTTTTTTTTAAACATAATTAAGATATAACTTCTATTTCTTTATGGTAAATATTTATTTAATAAATATTCTTTACTAAACGCTACTGATGTACTGCATAGAAAATATTACAATGCAACAAAAAAATTGAAAATATTATAATATAATACAATATAAAATTGTCATAAATAATATTTCAATATTTTACCTCTCTCTCTCTCTCTCTTTCTCTCTCTCTCCCAAGAATCTGCAACGATTTAATAATACCTATATATGCAAACATTATGTTGACATTCTTTGCGCTATTTACATTTAAAGCGCATGAGGAAAAGCGACAAAAGAATAAAATGAGATTGAATTACTCTAGAAGTTTAATTCGCAAAATTAATTAACGCATAAAATGCATCAAACCGTTTTTTCCCACAAAATGAAAAAAAGCTTTCCGCAATAAAATTCTTTTCATAATACGCTTTTCACTCTTGTGACATCCCGTTCATTGAAAATAATGTTATTTACATTATCCACATTGCACTTTATGCAAAAAAAACATGTCATAAGTAAATCCTTTCTTTTCTCTGAAATTTGTTGTACTCGTAATAAATTTAAATATTTCAATGTAAAGTATGTAAGTACTAATTTAATATTAGTTTAAATATTTTGTAATATCAAAATTTTTATTTCAAATTTGTATTCGAAAATCTCTGTGTCCTCAAGACATTTCAGTTTCTAAATAATTTAAAAACTCGACTATTTGTGACTATTATCAAACGTATCAGAGTCCCGGAGAAAAAAGTTTATATCTAATTATATATAATAATATAAAAATAGATAAAATTTTGTGGATATAATTGTAAATGGATTTTTCCATAATTTGAAATGAATAAATTTTCAATCACTCACTATACTTGTGACAACAAATTCAACAAAATATCTATTAATAAAAACGTGGGCATGAATTATGAATCAATCATATTTTTCTCGTTTAAAAATAATAAATAATATATATTTTCTTCCATTTACTTATCCATAATGAAAATATATCTATAATAGATGCAGAATGCTCAGGAAGAAAGCGTAACTAACAAAGAAAACAAATCTTCAGAGGTGAGTATGAAGAGAAAGGAAGCATAAAAAAAACGAAGGAATTCCGTAGCCTCGCTCAGTTCACCAAAGACTGTCAATTGAGAAAGATTTTAAACCAGAAGGTCAGATAAAAATGGAGATCAATGGAAATTAAAACTGATATTGAGGAGTCCATTATAACGGTGAGTTCAATCAGAAAGAACTATTTAAAAAGGAAAATTATAATTTTATCGCACATATAGTATAACCGCATCTTAAGCTCGTATTGATCTCAACTTAAAATTATATTATATATTGATTTATAATTATGTATTGACTTATAATTATGTATTGATGAGAATAAATTTCAATATCTTCTCGCGCACGAAGACATCGTATTAAGACACAAACCGCAAGAGATTTTACTTAATAGTAATATTTTAAAATAGTATAAAGGAACTATGTATTTTTTTTCTGAATTTCATAATTTTTATTCGCATATACATGTTGTCTTCCTTACATTATAGTATGTTGTATTACAGGATATTTCCGCGTTTATTTTGATAAAATATAAACATGAATTTCCGCGTTTACTTTGATAAGATAAGACATAATTGTGTTGCAAATTAGAGATATTATGATAATTATATCTTTTATCTTTTTGTTAGTTAAAGTCATACAAATTCCTAAAGTGCGTAGAAAAATGTATTAGAGTACAAAAAAATAAAATTATTAAACAAAAATATGCAATAATTAAAATAAAGTGTAACTTTGGGTAACGTGAAAAAAAAAATATATATATATATTACAAAATTCCAATTTTATGCATATATTTCGCAATCGTAAGCTAATACTATTAAAATCCTAATAGAAAAAGATATAATCCCAATATTATTATAAATATTTAAATAAAAATACGTAAAAATTATGTTATTAAAAAATGTGTTATTTTTATTATATACAAAAATATGATATAAGTTTGAAATTAATTGTTGAGTTGGTTATCTTAAACCGTTTAAAAGTTAAAAATATCGTAATTTTGAAACTCACATAAATTACAAATTTAATATCACAAAAAGCATCATAATATTTTATTACGAAAATTTGATTTAAAGCTGTTACTACAGATCACCGTCTGATATTTGATTGATATTTGACTCCACAAACCAACGTTCTAGATCGATTTTTGAATTATTATTTTCATCATCTTATCATTCATAAAAAACGCACAATTATAGGCCATAAGATTTTGTTTCTATCACATCCTGAATTTTACTAAAAAAATTTTAATTTGGTTATCAATGCTTTACTGAATAATGATTATCCACTTGACTTGATTTTCTACCAACAAGAAAAAACTGACTAAATTTCATTTTCTTAATAATTATAATGGTGAACCATCTAACTATTCGGCTAATAACAAAGATCTTTACTTCATAATACCTTATGTCGCCAATATCGTCACAAAATTCATTCATTTTTTTAAAAACATTTCCAACACAAAATTAGCTTTCACCGGAACCAATAAGCTGGGAAAATTTATCAAGGTACACAAGGATTCCCTATCTTCCCTTTCTCGATCTAATGTTGTCTACAGGATTAACTATTTGAATTGTCAGTCTTCATACGTTGGCTAAACACGCAAATTGTTAAAAGAGAGAATTGGCGAATACAGGAGTCATATTAGAAGAATTTGTTATTATTAAACATCAACTTGAATATTCCCGCAATTTCGATACGGTCAAATTTTGGATAAGGAAGTTCATCTGAACAAGCATCTGTTATCTGAAATGATTCACGTAAAAAGGCAGAGAATCAGTTTCAATTTGCAGAGTGACACTCTAAATCCGATTTATTTCGATCTTTTAAATCGAAGTTAGTGCATGCGTTCCTAATACAGTTTGTTTAACGATTGAGTGGTGGAGATAATTATATACATATATATATATATATATACGTTCTTTCTTTTCTATCTTTTAGTCTCATAATTTACATTGAATTTTGTAACGTACTGAAGAGAACCTAATTCTGGAGTCAAAACGTTTGCGAAATGTTGCGTAATTAAATAAGGAGGGGAAAGGACTAATGGGAATTTGGAATTAAGTAATCCTTTAATTTGTTTTCTAACCGTTTGCGTATCACATCCTTTGCACATTTTTAAATTTAATTATTATATTATTATTATTATTATTATTATTATTATTATTATTATTATTATTATTATCAATAAATGCGCCGATTCTCATGGCAATTTAATTTCAATATCATATAATGTACATAGGTAGACAGTGAATAACTAGTGCGTATGTCTCACGACTAATGAGCGACAATGCAAACAACAATAGCGTAAGTTTTTTTAATATTAAGAATTTATTAAATTCTCCCTCTCTTAAGAATTTATTAAATCCGCTATTAAGAATTTATAAAACTGTTACAATATATAATAAGGCGTACTAATAATCAACTAGTACAAAATTTTATTATAAATTTGGGAGCTTGGAAACCTTTTATTTAAAATTCTAAAATAAATTTCTATATGTTCATTTATTTGTGTGTGTGTGTGTGTGTGTGTGTCATATTATTTAAATATAAAATTAGACAAAAAATTATTAAAATATCTGATTTACATACGGAAAGAACGATTTTGCTGAAAGACCTAAAATTTTAGCTGGATAAAGATTAGAAAAATAATTTTGTTGAAACATCAAAATAATTATGAAGAATGCTCAAACCAGTTAAAAATTTTTTACAACATTGCTCATTATTTTGATGGTCCAACAAAATTATTTTCAGATCTGTATCCAGCAAAATTTTAGATCCCTTGGCAAAATCGTTCTTTCCGTGCACTTCTTCAATGGATAAAATATCCTCCAATTTAATTTGTGTTCGGTTCCAGACATAGAAGAGACTATGTTAACTTTACTATTAATGGAGTCCCGCATATTGGTATATTTTTTTATATATATAATGTGTAGATTATAATTAAGAAAATGATAAATTTTTTATATCATTAAAACGCGAAATATTTTATATTATGATAAAGAAAAATCAAATATATCAAAAATCTATTTTATATAATGTAAGAAACTATAAAACTTATCAACTACCACGACAAAAACTATCATATTCAGTTGCAAAAATTTAACAAATTTACAAATTATAAGACTTTCATTATAAAAGTTTGATTATAGTAAATTTTAGAAAAGATATTAACATCTATAACAATATATATTATATGGAGAAAAAGTTATAACTTCTATATCAATTTTATGATTATAAAATCGCTTTCAGTATCAGGATGTATACCAATTGGCACAACTCTCAACGTCTATATTCGTGATTATGCGAAACTTCGTGGCACAAAAGCTATGTGCTACGAGGGTGGCTGCGGTACCTGTATCGTGGCAGCGGAAATTAAGGGCGAAACAATGGCTGTGAATTCCTGTCTCGTACCAGTACTGATTTGTGACGGGTATGTGTGTATTAACAGAAAAATTGCACAGTTAAATTTTATTTCTAAGAAATTATTTCTAAGAAAATAATAAGAATTTATCTTATGTTGCTCACAAATCTATCACACACATTTTTAATATTAGAAATTGGTCTTCAAAGTTTTAAACTTTCTCATATTTATTCGTACCTATTTTCTTTTCTTCTTCCCTAACTTCTTTTTTATTGAGTTTGTGTTAATATTAATTAATGTTTTATATGTCTGTCTATCAAATAATGTCGCAGATGGGCTATTTACACGATCGAAGGTTTAGGTAACAGACGAGATGGTTATCACACGATTCAAGCTACGCTTGCTGAGAAAAATGGCTCGCAATGCGGATATTGCTCTCCCGGTATGGTGATGAATTTATATGGGTATGTAAAGCGATTAATTAATTTATAAAGAAATATTGTAAAATTCAAATGTACCTAATTTTCTGATACAACAAATTAAATCTGCTTAAAATTTTTGGTGTTATAATATAAAATCATATAACATCGCTATATATATTTCGTTGAAATAAAGATGTCATCAATTTAAACATTATATTTATATTCAGTATGTATAAAAAATTGCGTTAATGCATTTATAATTTGCAGTCTTATACATGACAAAAAGTTGTCTATGCAACAAATTGAAAATTCGTTCGGTAGCAACATCTGTCGATGTACTGGATATCGTCCAATTTTAAATGCGTTCAAGGGATTTGCAAGCGATGCATCCGAATCAGCGATGAAAAGCATTCATGATATTGAGGTACTCATGAGAAAAATTTTAATCTTCTTGAAAAAATTTGATTCCTATTTTAGAATCTTATCTTTAAAATTTTACTTTGTGTTTCCAGAAAGAAAATTTCATTTTGTTATTGCAAGTAATTAATAATATTTAACTGTTATTATTTATAAAAATTCTTTTTTTTTATATTTTTTAAGAATAAGAAATATTTAAAAAATTCATTTATATAATTTTGTCATAAATATAATAAAATATTCTTTTCGCAGGAGCTCTATAAGATCAAAGACTGCCTGAAATATAAAATACCGTGTACAAGTAGTTGCTCCGATAATCAATCTTCCGATAGAACGTTAGATATAAAGTTAGCGGATGCGACATTCTACAAAGTTTATTCGATCAATGATCTATTCGCGATATTTCGACAAGAACCAAACGCTACGTATATATTAAATGGCGGAAATACTGCGCATGGTAATTTTACTCGATTTTGAATGCTACGAATAGAACGATATTTTATAGATGATATAAGTAAATTGATACTAAAAATACAAAAAATAGTAATTAGCGTTTATTTGAGTACTCTTAATTTTTCTCCATTTAGACAATAGGTATAGAAACTGACAATAGGTACTGAATACAAAAATATATACAAAATGTTTATAGTAAAATATTTTTTATTAACTTTAGACTTAAAATTTCTTCAAAGATTTGAAAATATTATACTATTTAATATATTTTTTTAAAACCTCAAGCTATTAAGTTATATGAAGTTTTTAAAAAATAAATACTTATTTGAAAAGACAAAACTCTAATATTAAAATGAAAACGCATTGTTTCATTTCCAGTATCCAAAAGTCACATATAGATTTTTTATTAGATATATATATATAAATCTTTTAGTAATTAAATTTTTTATTAAAATGTTTTATGTAAACTTAAATTTTAATAATAATTTTCTTGAAATTAATAATATTAAGTTTTCTCGTGATATCATTATTAAAAAAATTTATTGAACTGTTTAAGTTTTCACTTTATCAACACACACATACACGCGCGCGCACGCGCACGCACACGCATGCAGAGTTCAATAATTTTGATCATTTTATAATATCATATATTCAACAATATTCATGTTTCACAATTTTCTTATGATAAAACTAAATTCAGAAAATAAGACTTTACGTACACGGTATTGAAAATCTGATTTTGCAGGTGTTTATCGCTCGAGCCAAAAAGACCTTTACATTGATATAAACAACATCCCAGACTTGTGTCGCATCGAAAAAACCAATAATTCCTTGGTCCTAGGCGGAAATATATCCCTTACTATGGCATTAGAAGCCTTCCAGAAGTATTCGTCCGAATCTAGATTTAAGTATCTACGTCACTTGGCCCGTCACGTAGACTTGGTCGCACACGTACCCGTGCGAAATATCGGTACTATCGCCGGCAACCTGATGATCAAGCACGCGTACAATGAATTCCCATCCGATATATTTTTGATATTAGAGACCGTCGGTACTCAAATACATGTCCTCGAAAGTCCTAATCGCAAGCAGAGCTTGGCACTGTGGGAGTTTCTGACAATCGATATGCGCCACAAAATCATATATAGCGTTGTGTTACCACCGATACCCGACGAGTACGAATACAGATCCTACAAGATCATGCCTAGAGCCCAAAACGCCCATGCTCATGTCAACGCCGGCTTTCTCTTCAAACTCGATGGCAATGGCAAGGTAACGGAATCTTTTCAAATTATTCATTTATTACGTTATCATTATTCATTCAACATATTCAATATATCATGAGAAGGTATTGGAGAAGCCTAACATCATCTTCGGTGGCATCAATAAGAACTTCTTACACGCAGAAAACACAGAACAACTGCTGGTGGGTAAATCTATCCTCGACAAGGGAGTGCTGAAGGCAGCCTTGAATACGTTGCATAACGAACTGCAACCCGATCATGTACTGCCGGACTATTCGCCGGAATTTCGTAGGACTCTCGCCGAAGGATTGTTTTATAAGTTTGTTTTGAGTATCAAACCGAGAAACGTAAATCCCAGATTTCTTAGTGGAGGTTCCTTATTAGAACGAGGTCTCTCTTCAGGTACACATAAAGGACCAGTTTTTGAAGATATAGTCTTCATTTTAAAAAAAATTACTCAATACTGCTCAAGAATTCAAATATATTTTACTTTATTTTTTTAGTCTTCTAACAATCAAAGAAATTAAATTAAATCACTTCGAGAATATCTTGAAACTTTGAAAAATCTTACTTGATGAATCTTGATGATCTTGATGTTAATAAAGAAATAAAATTAACAAAGAAATAAAGAATTATCACTTATTTGTTACAACAACGACTCAAAAAACAAAATTTTCCAGAAAATGAGTTTGAATATTCTGAATCATTAAAAAGTAATTTTATAATATAAATTTTGAAATTTTTGAGTAATAACTGTAGAAAACTAAAAGTATGTTCTTTTAAAGTATATTTTATCTTGTTTCTTTGTTTTCATTCTTTTTCTGCAAATAACTCAAAAATTTCAATTTTGTTGTTACAAATGAATAATATGCTCCTAGATTAATCTATTTATAAAAAAATTCGTGATATGTTCCGACAGTTTGTCTGAATTATGCTTACGAAAAAATAAACTTAGGTACGCAGGATTATGAGACGAATAAGAACGTGTGGCCGATAAATAAGCCTATAACGAAATTAGACGCCATTAAGCAGACATCGGGCGAGGCCCAATATTGCAATGATCTGCCTCCATATCCTAGAGAAGTGTTTTGCGCTTTCGTCCTCACGAAAATCGGTAACGGCAAGATCGACAGTATAGATGCGAGCAAGGCACTTGGTATAAAGGGCGTAATGGCGTTCTTCAGCGCCAAGGATATACCAGGAAAGAATCTATGTATTTCGGCCGCCAACAAAATGACATTTTTGCCAGAAGACGAGTTGTTGTTCGCCGAAAAGGATGTCTTGTATGCCGGCCAACCGGTCGGCGTAATCGTCGCTGAAACGCACAATTTGGCGAACGAGGCCACGAAATTGGTCGAAATTAGATACAGCGAATCTCTGAAAACAAAGCCGGTGATAAGCATCGAGGATGCACTTGCCACACAAGATAATACCAGGATCATGCAGAGCGTCAATACTCCGGCAAAAAAGAAAGGTAGAAATTGATAAAGAAAGAAGGAAGAAATTGACAAAATTAAATTTAAGTTATCCTTTGACAATTGTCGGAAAAAAATTAAAGCAATTAGAAGAAAATTGAGATTAGAGATAAGTTATAAATTTGCAAACTTGTAAATAATGTAAATAATTCTATTACTAATTATTATTAAAAAAATATATTAAAATATGTTTTCCATTGCACATTACAGGAGAAAATACTAAACAAGTAATAAAGGGTGTCTTTCAATGCAATCAAGGCCAGTATCACTACACCATGGAGACTCAATCCTGCGTATGCATTCCTGCGGAGGATGGTATGAATGTCTATCCAACGTCGCAATGGATGGATCTCATTCAAGTATCAATCGCGAATTGTCTCAATGTTCAAAATAATAGGTAACTTATTAATCTCTCAACTATGTCGAAGTAATTATTCATTGATCCAACAATAATAATGTAGTTTTCATTTGACAATAATAACATAGTCTTCATCTTTTTTTCATATGAAAATATAGAACTATACTGATCTACATTCATTGTTCCATGCTATCAATTCAATCTTGATCCACAAGAATCATGAGAAAGATTACTTAAAGTAAAAATACAAATTAATTAGATGCAATATAAAATAGAATTAAAATAAACATTCTTATTTTTCCAATAAAAAGAAATAAATTAAATAAGGTTGCTAGAAAGACATTTTGTAAAATAAAATTAGCATTAATCGCGTGAATTTAATTTTTCTAGTATCAATGTGTATGTCAGACGAATTGGCGGTGCATACGGATCGAAAATCTCACGTAACGCACAAATCTCGTGTGCTTGCGCATTGGTATGTCATAAACTGAATCGTCCCGCGCGATTCGTCATGACGATAGAGAGCAATATGCAATCGATAGGTAAGAGATATTCTACGCGCCAAGAATATGAGATCGGAGTGGACAATGACGGAGTTATCCAATATCTCAACTCGAAACATTGGGGCAACTGCGGTGCCAGTTTCAATGAACCACAAGCTGCCGCTGTGGTTTTTTACATGCAAAAGTACAGTAATATAACATATATAAATAGAAATATAAGCAATTTATGACGATAGTATAATATTAATACACTTGTCTAATATTATTAATACTTATTTATCATTTTGCACAATATTATAAAATTAAATGAAAAAGAATTTTTAAGAGAAAAACATTGAGATAATTATACCTTTTATTAATGTCTTTGTCAAAGTTTTGCATCAAATTCGACAAAAGAAAAATAAAGCAATATTATATTTAATTTATTATAATTATTTATTATAATTAATTAATTAAATAAATGTGATAAAATAACTTTTATAATCACCTAGAAACATCAAATTTAGAGACATTATGTTGCAATTAATCTTTAGTTTTTAATTAGTCTCTATTCGATTTTTGATCATTAGTAGCTGCTATGCGACCGATAGTTGGACGTTCAATGGATTCGAGGTTCGAACCAATATATCGTCAAACACACATTGTCGGTCACCATCATCCACGGAAGCAATAGCCATGATCGAGAATCTAATGGAGCACATTGCGAAAGTGACGAAAAAGGATCCGGTAGAAGTCAGATTGTCAAACATGAACGATGTGGATAAAACCGCATTAGAAACCATGATAAAAAATTTATCGAAATCGGCCGATTACGAGATGCGAAAGCGGAACGTAGAGATGTTCAACAATCAAAATCGCTGGAAGAAAAAGGGTATCGCCATGGTGACAATGAAGTATCCAATGATGTATTTAGGACAATTCAACGCGATGGTGTCTGTCTGCGCTCGCGACGGTTCGGTTTGCGTGACGCATGGCGGAATTGAAGTCGGTCAAGGTATAAATACCAAGGTATGAAAATTATTTATCCAGGTAAGTTTTTTCATGCTTTTCGTCTAATAATCAATAAGTTAATGGAAAATTAAGGAAAATTAAATATATTATTTGGAGACAAAAGAAAATTATTAAAAAAAAATCTATTTTGATATAAAATTGACCTATATATCTAATTTTTAAATCAGAACTGGACTAATATCTATTTTTTAATCAGAATTGAAATTTTGATATTTGAGATTTTCGGATTTTTCAAATTTCGCTTTTTATTTTTAAATATATATATTTTTTTGGGTATATATTTTCTATATATATATATATTTTTTTTTACTTAATACTGATATATATATATATATTTATTTATTTATTTAATACTGATTAACTATCTGATAGATGTAAATGTATATTTTAGTTTAGATGAGAAAAACTTCGATTTAATATATAAGATGCTTCACATTTCTAGCTATTTTTAAAAATAATTCTTGTGCTAGATCGCTCAAATGGCAGCTTACACACTAGGGATCGATCTTGAATTAATCTCCATTAAACGAAGCAATAATTTAGCAACACCCAACAATGCGATCACAGGAGGCAATATTACTACCGAGTCCTGCGGATATGTAAGAAATAAATTCAATTCACATTTTGGCAGACGATGTGGTATATAACATCAAATTTAATAACGATATTGATTATTGTCTTTATTGCAGGCAACGATCCAAGCTTGCAAAGAGATTTTGAAGAGACTCGAACCAATAAGAAAAGAAATGAATAATCCGAGCTGGAAGGATCTCATTTTTATGGCATATCAAAAGAATGTTGATTTATGCGCACGTTACATGTAAATATCATTGAATCATATTTAACGTACCAACAATATATTATATGACGCAAATCGTTATAAAACATTTCAACAGCTTTCCAAAGATATTGTTTATTATTTCATTTGCAAAAAACAATTATCTTTTGTTTATAATAGATTGTGAAAAATGCAGTTTAAATATTTTGTTCACATTTCTCGTTAGGTATGCAAATTAATTCGATGCCTTTACCTCAACAAAACTTTTTTTACGTAAATATTAGATTTTGCGGTCGATGATTGATTAAGGTCAACCCACGATTTTCTTTCTCAATTCTTTCAGGATTGCCGTAAAAAACAAAATTCACTTTTCCATTGTCAGTATGAATTTGCGGAAATTAATTAAAGGTAAAGGCACCAAATTAATTTGCACATCTAATAATGAGAATTAAGCATATTTGCCATACTTTCGGTAAGATTTCAATAAATAGATTTAAATTTTGTATTTATAAAACAGAAAGAGAGAAACAATTTTTTGTTGTCACATAAATCATTAATTATTATATGTTGCACCTACCTTGGCAGGGTGGCGAGCGAGCAGAATGATACGTTCCAATCTTATGGCATTTACGGCGTCACTATCGCCGAGGTAGAGATTGACGTACTGACCGGCCAGCACATCATCAGAAGGGTCGATTTGATCGAAGATGCTGGTGTAAGCTTGAATCCGGAGCTCGACGTCGGTCAGGTAGAAGGAGCTTTCGTGATGGGAATAGGATACTGGACTTCTGAGGATCTGGTGTATGATCCTAAAACAGGAGTATTAACGAATGACAGAACATGGGTATTTTCAAATTTTAATAAAACTAGTATCGCTAAGATGCAACTTTGATTTACCGAGATTGCCCTAGAAATATATAATTAAATTATCTAAAGTATTTTTTATTTTCCTCGTAGAACTATAAACCACCAGGAGCGAAGGATATTCCTGAAGATTTCCGCGTGTTCTTACGCAAGAAATCGGTCAACACAGTCGGTGTCTTTGGTTCAAAAAGTGAGATCAAAAACTATGAATCCTTTCATTTGAATCCCATTATACTATCAAAAACAAAGTTTAAATAAATTAAAATAGATATTTTGAGTTTAGATTAAAATCAAAAATAAAATTGTAGAGAGCTGATAAGCCAAATTATATTATAACAGCACGACTATTCGGCTTAGCTCATCAGCTCTCTTTAAATTTTTGAAAATTTTTTCTATATATTTACATTAAAGAACGTTTGGCAATCTCTTTGCAAAAATTTTCAAATATATAAAAATGTAATAAGTTTACAAAGTTTATATTTCACTAATTTACACATAATTTAATTTAAATGAGCTGAATAAAAAATTAGAAGAAATTTAATTTAAAAAAATCTGTTTAGCATAAAAGATATCAAGATTGAAAGGATTAAGAAATTAATTATTGATTGTGAAAATTTCTATACAGCAACCGGTGAACCACCGCTTTGCATGAGTTGTGTAATTCCAATCGCGATTCGTAATGCATTGAATTCTGCTAGGGCGGAAACGGGAAATACGGACGAGTGGTATCGATTGGGTAAGTTCGAAGCAAAAATATAAATGTGTTTGAAGCATACAATGTATAACGGATCACCTAATTTTATGACCTGGATTAACTTTCACAAATATCGCAATAAATCTACGGATCATTTAATCACTATTGTTCAAGTAGAACTAAAAAATTGTTTTAATTACACTTTCTCTATTTTTATTCTCTCTTTAAAACTAGAGAAACAATGATTTAAAAGAAATAATTGTCGGATTTTGCAACTCTTCGTTATTTATTCTTTGAAACCACTCTTTGAAACCACGAAACCTGAACACATATTCAGTTAATATTAGTTATGCAATGCAGTACTCGAAGTCGGACGACAAACATTTAACTATTTTTGTTTATAGCAAAAAGTTACAAATGTGTTATTCCAGGACATAGAATTAGATGAGATTCTTTTAAAATTCTTTTCTTATAAATTAGAATATGTGAATGCAAATTTTCCTATAAAATACTATTACAATGTATATCCATTTACGGTATGTAATTTTTGCAGATGGAGCATGTACCACCGAACGTATACTTCTAAGCAGTTTAACCAGCAAGGATGACATGGTGCTTTGAAAGAAAAAATAAGTTCCGCAAATGAACCAATTAAAATAATCTTAAAATAATCCAGTACTTATTCGCTTTTTATGATCGTTTAGAATAAATTTAAAGGTCCTGTACGACAGGACAATTTATCTGCGTTTTGTTGGTAAAAGTTTTCGAGGTAATAATGGGACCATGATTTGACTAGTTAACAGGCTCTTAATATAACTGAGGCACAACTTTTGTTTTATGGTAAATAATTTCAATAAATATTCTCTATTAAACGCCATTGATGTGCTACATAGTAAATATTACAACATATCTGCAGTGTGTAATTGGCATTAATGATAATATAATATAAAGTATGTATCGTAAATAATAATCGCAAATAATGATTCAATATAAGTATATTACCTCTCTCGAGAGAATCTACAGCAACGATTATTTACCATTATATACGCAGACATCAAACGTCAAACATCGTTCGATATCATTTGCATTATTTGCACTTGAGGGTGAATGAGGAAGGATGTAAAAAAAAAAAAAACGGAACGAAACGAGATTATGGCATGCTAGAGTTTGATTCGCAAAATTAGTTAACGTGCACCGAACCGTGCTTGCCGCGAAATGGAGAAAAAACGCTTTCTGGAATGTGCACTTTCCGCGGCGCCATTCTCAAGACGTCCCGTTCATAACACGACATAACGTTACTTATGCTATTCACGTTGCGCTTCACGCAAGTAAAAAACATGCCAAACTTAACTCGGCCGCGCGGCCTCAATAATTAAAAACTCTCGGAGCGCGCGCATAACGAAGAACACACCGAACTTCAAGCATAAATAGCGGATATTGGAAACCGATGTAATCTGGGAGAGACCGAGTTACAGTGCTGCAACGTGGAAATACATCCCTCATTGCGTTTCCCTAAGCACGAATAAAGACGGAGATCATTCTCAAATGATTATGCGGCATCGATATCTGAATTTTCCGAGATTAGATCGGTTTTTCCTCCCGATAAGTTCCGCGTAGCGAGAGCCTGTACATCTCGATCTTTATCTCGCCGTTTCCTTTGATAACGCGCCACGTAGGGAAGAGTAAGCGAAACAAAAGACTCTGCAAGCTGAATCCCTCCAACGCTCGGAAGCAAAACCGTCTCTCTTCGTATATACTTCTCTGATCCAATAACATCGCAAACTATCTTAAACGCCGCGTACACTATAGAAAGTAGAGCGGTCCCTTTCGTTATTGTTTGAACGCAGGATAATGATATATTTCGCACTTGCCCTTGATCATCGCCAAGCACGTGTTGCGTGGTCGAATGTGAAAGCAGGCGGCCACATGACGATTACAGTCAATTCGGACGAGACAATAGCGAGACAAATGCCTCAATACCGCAGACAATGCCGAAGAAATGTCTTTTTTCCCCTAATTAGTTCACTTGCGGGACAATTATAATGTCCTGCAAAAAATCTACATGCATTCGAGATAACACTACAACGAATAACAAAGTCACAGTGATTGTTCTCTGTTATTTTGTTATTTTTTGTTATTTACAATTTCGATTTTTACAGAATCATGAGATTGCCATTTTAAACATTACAACAAATATGAATTTACAATGATTCTAGAGAATTATTCAGCAAGTAGATTTATAAGATTTTCATTTTCCAAATCTAAAATCTAATAAAATTTTCTGTTAAAATACAATTAAAGATTAATTAAAAATTCGTTTCAAAATTTCGTTATTCAACCTTTCCATTTTTTTGAGAATTAATGAAAAAAAAAAGTCAAGTACCTCGACCATGATTTCCCTACTTTTACAATCTGTGCTTAAAAAGACATCTCATGATTCTAGGACATATGATATATACATATAATTTATTCAAAGAGATAAATAATATAATAATAAATTTGGAATTGTGCTATTAATAACTAATTTTATCGTTAACTTATATTAATTAAACTATCTGGCTATCCATTAGATCTATCTCAGTCTCGTCCAAATCACGACTTTAATCGCCATTCGCATGCTACACACGCATAATTTTGGTGTGTGTATAGCACACACATGCCATAATATATATATAATCTTCTTTGCACTATCTACAGATCTCTACATATATTCTTTCACTTCTTTTTTTTCCCCTATTACAGCGAAGACTATGCTGATTTGTGTTCATATCTTATAAAGCTATACGCCATCAAAGAGATATTCTGACACCACAATCGCGGTTTACGGTTTCCTTTCTTTCCTTCATATCTCTCGAAATTTGTACAACGAGAAGGCATTGTCGGCTCGTCATTACGCGCTCACACGATCTCGAATCGTTTTGCCCTGTTATTAAAGTCAATATAAACGGCGATCATCGTGCCGCCACTAATAATCGACGTCATAAGAACCGATCGACAATAATACTAACACATCACGCTGTATACGCACGTATATTGCGTAATATAATTACAAAGTAGATCATTTCTCTACGATAAATTTCGCATTTGCCTCGTTTCCGTTAAATTTACGTCTCGATTCGCCAGCCACTCAATTTACAACGTAATAGATCCGAGCAACAGTTTTTTGTTTAAAGTTACTCAAAATTACAATCGAATGTTCTAAAAATTTGATAAACTTTTTAAGAAAAGTATAATAAAAAGAAAAGAGAGAGAAAGAAAGAGAAAGAAAGGAGAAAAAACAAGGCATATAACAAATTTAGTAACTTGTATATTACATTACAAATTGTGCGCGAATTGTGTATTTATAAAATAAATATAAATGTATACGGCTTTACAAATAATTTTCAAAACACTTGATCGATTTAGCAAATTATTGCATACACGTGTTTCGAAATAATTCTTTGAATCAAAATCATTAACTCGCCTCATGATCGATGACCTTTCTCTCTTTTCCACCGCTCTCTTTATATATATATATATATATGCACATGCAAGAGCACAAATGGAATTATTATTATTAAAACTAAATAACAATTCTTTCTCGGACTCTGAACTTTCTTTTTCTGTGTCTTTCTCCGAGGAGAAAACGAGGAGCGCGACAAGCCGTTCCTGGAGCAACAACAAGGCATCTCTAGATTAGATTGCAATGAAAATAAACTACGATGTGGTGTCGATTTTTTTTACTTTCACTACCTCTTTCTCTCGTTATTCCGGGATACCAGCTCGGCTGTCTTATGGCTCTCGCATTCAGGACGCGGAAACGCTTGCCGCTTCCCGTCAAAAAACGATGCGATAGCCAATCAATTTACAGTTTTTCTGTATGAGCGAAAGAGTAATCACTCAGCTTTTTACCTTTTGCGACAAACGTTTCCGCGTCCTGTGTGCAAAAACTATTACTTTCGATAAAGAATCCCTTCCATAAATACTAATAATAATATACAATGTACAATGTACAATGTGTATCCTTACGCGGCAGGGAGGCTTTATCTAAACTAGAAGAACCGGTAAGAAGTGGCGACAAGAATATCTTCTAGTTTACAGCGAAAGAGATAGAATACAGTTGGATTATCTCGTCTCACACCTTCCTATAATACGATAATAATACATAATATTGTCCTGTTGCGCTCGGTCGCCGGTAGCTTTAAGAGCGATGTCAATTAAACGAGAAAAAATCAGGAGATTCGAGAGCAATATTGTACAAGTAAATGCGAACATTTTAATTCGATGCGCGAACCATGATCATACGAGATAAGCGAAGAGTATCGTGCGTTTCTCAGAGATAAAACGATAAATTAGATTTACTCATGATGTCACCATGCATTAAAGATTGCGAGTATTTTCTCAACGTGTTTCAATTCTGCTAGAATTCATCCAAAATTATCTGTGATAAAACTGCACGAATTCTTCTTGCTCGATATATAATATTAATAATATATATAAATAATATTACCAATGATATTTAATGATGGATATTTATTATTAAATGGAAATTTTGATATTAATATCAACAATAATCGCGCTGATTTATGTCACCGTTCTAGAGCTATCGGCGACCCTTGAAGAACTCTGCGCGGTCTCTACGGTCGAGGCTCGATTCATAGCTACCAATTTTACWAACTAACTAACTGTCCTCGCGACGGCCGGTTACGCTCAGAGAAGATTCTATACGTTCATGTTATATTATACAAAAATACGTCCCGACTACGCGAAATGTGAAACCAATCGAGAGAGAGCGAATGGACAAACGAAAAACGGAAATGTACATCGATGAAGGAAAGGAAGCGATTCGTTGATACCAAGCTCGAGGATATATCTGGCCGCTTCCTCCGCCTCGCATCTGCATCCGCCCGAGAGTGACACTATTAACTTTTTCTCACTTCACACAAACCGGCTTTACAGAAATATATTCGTTCCCTTCGAGCACACACTCGGAAAACTTTCAACTAGATATCTTATCAATATGTATACATCTATTTATACTAATCATGTACGTACGCACTGGCGGAACTGAAGATATCGACACGAGGAGAATGAAAATGATTAATACTCTTAAAAAAATGCTAAGAGCGGTAAAAAATATTCACGTAATCATGATCGATATAAAAACTCAGTATCTACAATATTAGCTACAGTCTCTCGAGGGACCGGTTACGCCAATGTCAACCAGTGTTAATTGCCAGTCAATTAAATCTTTTGCTATTTATATTAGCAAGCCTAACACGATCTAGAAAAAAATCGAAAATCACGAATTAAACCAATCGACATTGGAGAAATTGGCCTCATCAATCCTCTCTCGCGCGAGACGTAGCGTTAAAGAGAATAAATAGGAGAAACCGAACGAAAGGGAATACGTAAACAATAAAGGTAAAAGCATATACATGCGATAATCCACGACCGATAAGCACTATCCGGTGTGTGCGCGGTTCAAACGAAAATATCGCTCTAATGAGAGAACTGAAGATCGTCTACCATACAATTTGGTCAATCGCTCGCGAGAATTGTGTCTCGCTGCATCTTTTACAACAGGCTTCCTGTCGACTAGTACTGCGCACGCTGCGTACATCGTCGCGAATTCTAATTTTCTCTTGGCCTCCTCCTTTCCTCTTTCGGCCGCAGCCCAGATCCAAATTCGAGCTCTCATGGATAAATAATCGAGCGATTATGCAGTATACTATATATCGATAGAGTTTCATCTTCTGATTACAACATGTATAATTTGATGAGAATCGAGGGTATCGACAAAATCCCAAAACGGAACGCCCGCAACTAGATATTGACTGCATCGATAGTACCGTGCCTGAATCACGTAGATTCACGTTGTATTCGTAATTGTGTTGCATTAGCGTTCTGGCCTTAACTTGCTTAACGTACTTTGTTATCTATCTAATTAAGATATCCACGAACAATATACAGATAAAGAACATTTAATGAGTCCATCTATTCGTTTCATTGTTCTTCCTATAATGTATATATATATATATATATATATATATATATAT
>JANQDE010000061.1:1214496-1250043 GCA_037157785.1 Cephalotes varians
TGCTCGATGCGAATTTCTATTTCGATTTTTTCTTCGGTCTTGCGCTTAATCGGCTTCTTTAGCGTTTAACGCGTTTAACATTGGTATGTGCAATCGCCAGCTACGTGTATATAATCTAACGCGAATACGTTTAGAACCATGACGAACCAAGTGTCTTCACCGTATTCGATAACGCGCTTCGACCTCACTATCGGATATACAATCTCTCTCTCTCTCTCTCTCTCTCTCTCTCTCTCTCTCTCTCTCTCTCTCTCTCTCTCTCTCTCTCTCTCTCTCTCTCCCCCAATGTAAAAACTAAGTCGTACCTAAATATCGCTACGTAATTACGGAAATCTTTCATCGAACTTAGAAAATGCATCTTCGACAATAGGCTTACTCAACGTATCAACGAAGAAAAACTGTTTAGCGCGGCACACGGCGCAATACTATCACAGTTAATCCTCACCAGGAAAATTCAGCGCACGTTCGCGTCATTCTAAACGCAATTCGCGTCCGAATAACTCTCATCTAAGCTACATAATTATGCCCGGCTACAGGCTTCAAGGCGGAGAAAAGCGCCTTGTACGCGCGATTCCCGCGAGCATTGATCGAAGTTATTCAGACTCAACTTGTCCCCTTTTTTTGCATAAAAAAGTAGACAGATATTCACTTAAACAACATTTAACTTTTGCCAATGCTCGTGAGAAGAACGTTATATCGGAATAACACGTGTTGCATACTCGGCGAGCATATTACAGGAAGTATGATACAATTTGCCGATCCTATTCATAATGAGACGATTCGAGTGACAATCAATGATCCAAGATTGATTGGACGTAACAGAAAAAAAGCGAGACACATTAGCTTTGTTTCTTTTCTCTCTAGGCATATTACACGGTATTTACAAAATGTCGCTCCGTCTTCTTAATTCCATTTGAAATCCTGGAACAGTCATTTATAATCTGCTTTAGTACAAAGATGAAATGTCACGTTTATAAAAAAAAAAAAACTTCATTTAACTTAACAGCAACTTACTCTACTTTTCACTAATTGATATTTACATGATCGAAACAATTTATCTTCGAATACTTGAAATTTGTATCTTATATACTTTCTATTGCTAGTAGCAACGATCAGATCGATGATAATGCTGCGTAATGATAGAGAAAAGGTGAACGTACATTATTAGTAACACGAGCAACAAGGTTTCGTTCATTGTAAAATCCATTAGACAATCTATAATTGAAATAAAATAATTCTATACACAATTTAATATATAAAAAATATTTATAGAATATAACCATGTCTAATTCTATTTTTGCATAACATAAAAATGCATACTATATAATAATAATATAATAATAAATTTAATAAAATTTGGAAAACATAATTATTGTATATGTAATAACAATAGTTTATTAATAATTCGACACATAAATTAAAAATAAAATTTTGAATTTATAGATTATCTTTCAGATTAACAATTCAAAAATCTCGAAGAGTTGAACGTTACAAGGCACTTATTATTAATCACAAATATATAAGTCACAAAGATTATATATATTTTACATCCCCCGATGTCAGAGACGACATCTCCTGGCGACATCTACCAAACCATTCGAAAAGAAATATGAAGATCACATGTACAAAAGATATAATAAAATAAGTTAAAATTTAAGAAATAAAATATATAATTACACAAAATTATAGCAACGGATCCAATTCTCGTCTAAACAGAGTTTAATAAAATCATATACAAAATCATCTCCCCGATAAAATACAAGGAAGAAAAATTCAGTTTCAATACGAGAATATTATCCATTGCGCATTATCATATTATCCTTAACCAGCACGCGTTCCTGTCACAGATCATTCTATTGTTACGTCATAAGATCCTCAGCAACAACATGATGCACAGAATGATAAGTGAAGGTAAGTACCTAATCCCTTCACAGAGCACCAAAGGGATCGAGTTGGACAGCATTGCTTTGTGGCTGAGCTGCTGCAGGTTGAGGTTGAGGATGTTGCTGCTGTAAATTAGGACCAGCCATCATAGGATTCGCACCAGGCATGGCCATCATGGGCGCGGTTCCTCCCGCAACCATCATACCGCCACCGGCGGCGGAAGCACCTGGGATAGTACACATCATCGGCCTCATACCCTGCATACCCTGCATGCCCTGCATGCCCATCGGCATACCTTGCATACCCTACAGACACCAGAGAGCGAGAAGAAGTGAGACGTATATACAAAAGGAAACGTGTGCCTGCGAAATTTAACATCTTCCTTAACATCAAAATAACGATCAGACTGATCAATCATTACTTTTATACTATTTAAACAAATAAAATTTAAGCGATGTCTGGAAAGAAAAAAATACTTATAATTTCTTATTCCATCTTATAGAATACTTTGGAAGCAATTAATTTTGAAAAAATCGCATATGTCACAAATATGTATTCTATTAGATAAAATAAATATTATAAATACATTTTCTTTTTCAAACAAGATCAATATTTCCTCAATTTTTTTCGTTTTATATTTGCGACGTTTTTCTCGCAGAAAGTATAGTATAGTTTAATCTATTCTAATATATGTTATTTGTACATCGGCGTAATAAATATTTACACGACCACGTTTTATGTAATCCTAAAACTTATCTATATTGTCTACAGATTAAAATCTCAAGCAAATTACAGCCAAAAGTACACAGGGAAATAAATCTGAAAATCAATCTATAGGAAAATAAATAACTGCGATAAAATATTGTCTACTAAATATTCTTGAAACGTGCGTTAAAGATACATATCGAATGAATAAGCACATAATGAGAGGAAATGAGGTGTCGAGTCGGATTGTCATTCCCCGACTGTTGTCTTCGCCGCTTCGCCTTGATACGATTTGTACAACGATTGTCATTATGACAGAATGAGTTAGTGACAATTCATGTTATCACACGCTATTCTTGTACTCGTGATCCGGTGAGATAAGTTCTGGTGCTTTATTGTGTTAAATAACTCGTTCACTGCGTGTGAAACAAAAACGCTTGTGATCGTGGGACTTACCATCATCGCGGGCTGCGACGGGAAACCTATAGTCGTGGTGGTCGTAGGTAGCAGTTGCGTCATTCCCTGGCCCTGCAACAGCCGATAACATGCCATATGCCGTGCATGCAAAACACACTCACCTAAACGATGCTAATTGACGAGAAAATTCTCATTACGGTATTATGAAGAGAGCGGAAGAGTCCCACGGCGGACAGGATGGCTTAACGGTAAACTTACATCTCAACATGTCTAGCTGAAGATACAAGAATACTACGCATTTACTAGATCGCTAACAAGCTAAAATTATTTACTAGTCCGCGTAGGATTCCTACAATGTGATAAAATTGAGACAATACCGTAAGAAACAAGCAGTCAATCTACGTGTTTCTAAGTGTAAGAATAACCAAGATTTCTATTGAAGAAATGGTTGTTTTTTGAAAATAATACATCAAAAACAGTACATATGTGTGTATGTATATGTATTTTGTGACAATCAGAAGAAACATGCTGAAAATACTTTACGAACAAAACTGAAAAAGAAAAGCTCACCATGGGCCGATATCCAGCACCAGTAGTAGCTGCCATTGGCTGCGGTGACCATCCACCAGCCGGACCACCTGTTTTCGCGGCATTCTTCGGTGAGTTCCACTGCATTCCTCTGTAAAAGAAGAATATTCATCAATTTGTTATCACGTGTTGCACAAACACAGTTTTGAAATGTCTTATAAATTATTTATAACTCTATTATTATTATCCTTATAAATATATTCATTTTAGAAAGATTTACATAACCGGATTTACATGACGCTCGAAATGGAATCGTTCATAAATAAAAAAAACTTGATCACACTTACTTGACTTGCTGCTGCGCGCTCTTATTGATGGTCAAATTTTGCGCAAGGCTAGCTAGACTGCTATCCAAATCTCCAGTTAGAACCTTGCCAGTATTGGCTGCACCGACTGGTTGTCCTGCAGCTGAAATTACATTAAATTCAAAATACTCGTAGAAGTACTGGTACTACACAATCAAAATTCTTAAGCAACATCTACGTCAAGCAAAGATCCGAATATAAAATAAAGCAAATCGTAAAATTTACATAAATTTGCAGAATTAAGCATAATTGCTAAGCGTATTTTCTACTAAAAAATAATAATATTAATGGATTTAATCTCAAAGAATCCAAAACCACCATCCCAAAATCTATATAGCGTGCTATAAATTATCTGAATAAAATAACGCAGAGTTATGTATAATTAGTCATAAACATGCAGATTGTTGTAAGCAAATTGAATAGCAAATTATGTGTGAAAAAGAATTAACGATCAGAGGTTATCGCGTTTTATGATGTACTTAAGCAAAGTGACGTAATCGTCTATTTTTCTCCAGTAATTTTTATAATATCTAGATTATCTAGAATGTTATATATAACACAAACATGCTTATCTACTCGTGAAAACGCTAAAATTAATCAGAATTATCTAATGCTCTCACGTGCCCAAGTATAAATATCTAATGCAACTTGCTGATCGAGCAATATACATAAATCGAAAACTAATTTCCTCTACAATACAAAAATCTAAGAGATATCTTGCAAATATCTAAAGAATTTTAAAAATCTATATGTTTTCTAGCGATCTCACGACGCAACCGGGCTAAAAAAAGAAATAAAGAAACTTGAACTCGATAGGGAACAACGAATGTGACTCTCATGCGATCGGTGTGGATTAATTTAAGCATTCCCGTCACCTGACATCGGCTGCTTTGCCGGCGAACCGTACCCCACGGGAACTTGGGCTTGGGTAGGGATACCGTAGCCGACGATCGGCGCACCGGCCATCATGGGTTGCCCGGTTGCGGGATCATTCATGCCAAACATACCGGCGCCCACCGCCACCGCCGCTGCCGGCGGCATTTGTTGTTGTAATGGCTGTTGTTGGACGGTCATCGCAGCTTGCTGCTGCTGGACCATGGGTGCCGGTCGCGACGGAGACCCACCCAGTGCCATACGGATACTGTCATTGAGATCATCGAAGGCGCTTTTACTAGCAGAGGGGGCCGAGGCCGCTGCCGCCGTTGGCGCCGTCGCCGCCGCTGGCCTACCATGTGAAGCTCCGCCGCCGAGGGTCGGAGACAATGCACGCGGTATGGCACCGTTCGCGGCAGCAACGGCGGTCGCGGGTGGCGGTGGTCTAGGTGGCGGCGTAGCCGTGGACGATGTCTTGCCGGCGGCAGGAGATGCCGCTGACGCCACCACCTCGGCCGCCGCAGCATCCCCGTCGCCGCCGTTTGCAGGGGTCCTCAGCATCGCGGCGGCGGACCCGTCACCCCCGAAAAGATCCGTCTGACCGGCACTGAAGAGGTCTCCAGTTGGCGCCATTCCCGTTTGCGCTGATTCACCGCCAACAATGCCGCCGGCGTTTTGATCGAAGAGCCCGAAGGCGTTCGTCGCCTGTTGGCCACCGAGGGACGGGAAATCGGACATGAAGGGATTAGGTACGGACGCGGCCGTTCCTGGGGCGCCAGCTTGCGCAGAAAGTGATCAAGGTGCATAAATTAGCTTCTTCTTCTTCTTTTGCGTCCGGACAAGATAACAATGTAAAATGTCTCACAATTGTTATACCGTTAATACGTTAATTAATGAGAAAAAAAAAACATTCGAATACAATGTTAACGCAATGTAGCTCGGTTGCATTCCTTTATAATGTCGCGCGCCAACGTTGCATTTGGAGACTGTATCGAATAACTAGCGTTTACGTTTAATAATAATGAATACGCAATAATACATTTGATGAAAAGAAAAAATGCAAGAATAAAATAGATTATCATCGCTATTATTATGTACGACAAAATTATTTTTGTAGCTATAAACGCTGCTTCATCCGATACATCTTTGCTCATGGCGTTAAATGGCAAATGTGATTGCTCAGGCGTACTAAGTATCTAAAGTAGAAGATGTATGATGCAAAAATATTATAAAAATGGCCGCAAAAGTTCTACGACAGAAAGAGGAAGAGAAATGTACAAGTAAAGACGGCAGAAAAAGAAAAACGAAGGTGCACGGAATTCCTTCAATCATGAATGCGCTCGTAATATAATCCCCGTTTATGCCTACTTCGCTAGTAAAGCACTTACTGGATTGCTGATCTTGATTTCCGAATACGGAGGAAAAACTATTATCTGTAACAAAGTTATTATTTGCTGCTGACGCAGTTGGCGCGAAACCTAAAAGAAAAAAGAAAATGGAAAAATAAAAAAAAATTAAAAAATAAACGGGGGAGAAAAAAATCATAAATAAGCGCGGTGACGAGAGAAGCAGCGATGATCACTGAGACTATATCGGTTTTTAAGTGCTCACCAGTACCGTTGGTCATCCACATGTTGTTTTGCATCTGAGCGGCGGGTTGCGCGGTTGTTGCGGCCGGTTGCGCCCCGAACATGTTCGCGAATGGATTACCCGCCAGCTGCAGTAGATCATCCGAGGCCTTTTGAGACAACTGCTGTTACAACAATTAATTAGCCTGCTTCGATCGGATCTCTTGTCAAATGAAAAGCATAGACGTACCTGGCCTTCGGCTGATGTTGCACCGAACAAGTCCACGATCGGCTGATTAGCGTTATTAGTCGGCGAACTGAGGAAGGGATTCGTGCTACTTGACGGCGATTGTACTTTTGCCTGCAATACATAACATCGGGGATTAATATAGCGTTTACATGCAGGAAATCGCAATGAAAAACGAAATTAAAATGAAAGGAAGGCATACTTTAAATATTTGATAGTTAAATATAAAATGAATACGTTAGGACAATAATAGCATTGCAATCTCAAATTCTTCCATCGGTCGAAGCTTCGTTGTTTCTTATTTCAACTCATAATTAACATTGCGAGCTAGTACCTTGTATTGATTCATGGCGGCTTCCTCTTCCGCGAGAGCTTGCTGTCGCAACGCCTCGTCAATGTGGCCATTCCCGGTTTGCTCGAGCCGCGCATTGCTGGCTGCTGTTCCGAACGCGGTACTGGTGGAAGACAGGGCGGACACTCCCGACTTTACATTGGTTCTATTGCTGCTTTTGGGCGATGATAGGATGTGTGGTGTCGATGGATGGAGAAAAAGAGGATGGACAAGAAGAATACGGAAGGTCCGTTTCAGCGAGTTCGTAAAATGTGGCGAGAGAGAGAAAGGAGCGTAAAGGAAAATTGATAATTGAAAACAAAGGAGAAGAGACAAACAAAAAAACAAAAAAACAAACGGTGTAGTACGTATAGATGTAACAATGCGTAGAAATGCATAGTGTGCATTGCCACTCGCACGCTCGCATGCATCCTTTCTCTTTCTCACACGCACACATACACACACACACACACGCACGCACACACTCTTTCTTTCTTTTCTTTTTCACACGTCTTCGCTCCTTTTTTACAACTTTTTTACTATATCTCCTAATACATATGCATTTACAGGTGTTCTACATTTTTTAGTGAAACATAGCAAGCTTGTGTATTCAATCAAATTGTGTTACATTGATTTGAAAACTCATTTTTCAATAGCATACTATGAGTATGGTGAATTCGCTACGATAATAAGCGATTTTATAAGATAAATATATGTGCTAAAATGATAAATATGTGTTAAAACGTTATATAATTTTTATATATAATATTCTCACTATTTTAAGATATTTTACCACTGTGTATCTCGATGAGTTGCATATTTATTACGACGAATAACAAATGTCATTTTGTATCAAATTTTTTTATTATTGTAGCTACAATTAATATTATTCATTATCAAGTTTTAAGCAATAAAATTAAATCGTCAATACTGTTAATTGACGATTTATTATTTATCATAGCATGCTCAGTATCCACTATGATCAGTAGACTATAGGGAAATATTCAATTATCTAAACCAGGGCTGGAATGATCAATTGATTAAAATCAGTGATTTAAATCGCGATTTAAATCAAATGATTTTTTTATTAAAAAAAATCATTTTATTTAAATCGTGAATTCGATTAAAATTTTAATTGTTAATTTTCATTATGATTTAATTATGCCCAATACTGGCTGTGCAGTAAATTTACAAAAGAAAGAAGAATATATGAACATATTTTATGTATAATTATATATTGGTGTCTCCGAGATTGCTACGTGCCGCGACTTCTTTGTTTTTTTTTTTTCGGTTCTTGTTTTTTGAAACTTAGAAATGTATTAGGAAACGAAAAGACAATTAAGTTAGTTTTTATAATCTAAGTGTTATATTTATCAAATTTAATTCAAATATATTCCTTAAAAAATAAATTTTATTTTATTCATAAGAGTTATTGATAAAAATTAATTTAAAATTAACAATCACTTGACTATTTTGAATCCTATAGTGTTTGAAATCACTGATTATTTACACTGATTATTTACAATAAATTAAAGTTAAATTTAAGTAAGCTTAGTAAAAAAAACATGTTTATTATTTTGGAATAAAATTCAATTATTTTTTATTACTAAAAATAATTAACTCAAATAAATCTAATTTAAATAAAAAAATCTGATTTAAATTATAAAAATCTGATTTTTTTTATTTAAAAAAAAAATCATGATTTTTCCAGCCCTGATCTAAACACATTATTGTAAATTCATGCAGTATACACGAACGGATAAATTGGATAGCGCAATAATTATTAGTTATAAATTTTCAGTCAAGAAATACACATATACATAAAAATTAAATACCAAATTTAGGAGCATAGCATGGATACCTAAAATAGGTTAGGATACAAACGTAAATCGAATATTCTATAACTAAATATTAAATATCGGAGAAAATTAACCTCGTATCCAAGTGATACCATGTCGACAAATTTTACAAGTTGGATAACTATTCAAAAAGAGAATATAGCTTTCCAAAAATAGTGCTTAAAACTACTATCTTCCAAAACCTTTTTGTGATATTTGCTTAAAAAAGAAAAAAATGGCGATACTTAGTATTTTTATGAATATAAAGTGATCAATGATCAACTTATCATATTCGAAATAAACAAACGCAATATTGTGTCATAATTCTTACATGTGCATGTGCAATAAACGTAATGTTTAAATACTTATAGTTTAAGAAGCTTGTAAAGATGTGTAGAAAAACGTGTTTTTGATTATCGGATATGAAAGAACAATGAAACGAAAACGATGGACTCTGGGGAAGTATATAGAGAAGGAGAAGTATACCGATTTCAATAGCATTCAACATAGGACGTTTAAAATTATCCCTACATCGATTGTTATGTGAGACTTAAATGAGTCGAATAAATGGAAAAAGTCGGCATACCTTGCTGACTGCGTTGGCGTGTTTGCAGCGGAACCCTTCTTTCCTTCCAAGGAAGCGAGATGTTGCTCTAAGGCGTCCAATAAGCTACTTGGTGCCTAAAAAACCAGTTTGTCCATTATTTATAGGAGTCATTAAAATTTTTCAGTAAAGTGCAAGGTAAAATTTAGCTGTGCATTTGGTCTAGAAGAGATTTCTCTCCGCATGCATTTATTTAGGAGAATTTGTCAGCTATTTTTTTAAGTGCACACATTGTAAAAAACATGAT
The DNA here is from genome assembly GCA_037157785.1 of Cephalotes varians. Lineage (NCBI taxonomy): Eukaryota > Metazoa > Arthropoda > Insecta > Hymenoptera > Formicidae > Cephalotes > Cephalotes varians. The sequence continues at coordinate 1,224,104 of JANQDE010000061.1, forward strand.
AAAAAAATTAGCCGTATAATCGACTCACAAAATCTCCCAGAATAAATATGCCAATTATCTATACTGCTCTCTATACTAAGCCACACTAACTCTACCTCATTAAGATAATCAGAGATGTTATTACCTGTCAGTAATGTAAGAGGAAGAAACAAATAAAAATATTACTTTATCGATTAAATATTAATTTTTTTTCGCTCATTAATAGTTCCTCAATTCTGATAATTAAATGTAGACAATTGAACAAATTTTTACTATAAACAGTATAACGAGATAATAAACAATACTTGTGCACATACCTTTGTCAGATCTGGTATGTCTCCTTTATCAATGCCAACATTCTGTAAAGAAAAAATACGTCAATAATTATTATTATTGGTTGCTTTCACATACAAATCGTGTAACTTACTTCCGCGACTTTCAGAAATTCCCCCACCCTGTCCATGCGTATAAGGAATTTCTTGTATAGATCTAAAGCGTCCCGACATTGTTTCTTGTTCATGTCGAAATATTTCTCTGGAAGGTTAATCGCATTCATCCGATTAAAGTCTCACGGGTCTTTGAATATGCGCTTGTTATGCGATTAAAAAAGAGAATATTGAATGGCGTTACCTAACAGGTTAATGATGCCATCATTATAACAGGCAAATAACCGGATAAGATCTCGAAAGAGGAGCATGAAGGCCATGTTTATGACGCCATTCGTGAGGTCATTAGCCGTGCAATCAAATTCTAGCAATGCATCTAGTTGCGACTGCAGCACCGGCAAAGTTTTCAAAAGTTTCTCGGCATTCATTGTGCGTAGAGTGCCGTCTTCCTTCCTGCAATATCAATCACACAACGAAGGTTAATTTCCTCGTTAAAGTACAGTGAGATAAAGTTTCGAGAGATCTAGAAAATAAAATGTTTTCAGCACATACCCTCTTTTCACTTTGCAAAAATCAAACGCTACCGTCCTGTAGGAGAGAGCCTTCTCGTTGAGATACTTGGCGTAGCGCCTGATAAAAGGCGACATGTCATATCCTGACGCATAGAACAGAAACGACAATTACTCACTTTTGCTTGTAATAAATACCGGAGACATAATAAAAGCACTAATAGGCATCGCCATGCAACAATGCGTAAAAGTGAAATTAGAAAGTCGGCAGTGCGCCGGTGCGATTATATTTAATTTCATAAAGTTACACAAGCGTGCATGTTAGCGCCGATTGGAAATTATTATAATTTTGTCAAACATTTGTAAGCCTGATCATACGTTTATAATATTTGCACCGGACGTAATTATCAATACACATCAATTGATACATAAATTAACAGTTAGGTCCATAACGTGTACATTAACTTTTTTTATTCTCGCAAAGTTAGAATTGAACACATGTACAGAACTACAAAGCATGGTTAATGAATACCATTAGTGTAAAACGAGAAGAACGTTTGTGATCAGAACTCACCCACGCGTATTCCTGCTTCATGCCCAAAGAGATAGAAAGTTAGTCCAGGTTAGTAAATCGTACACATAGATGCCATAGATACATAGAAAACAGAAATATTCGCATTTTCCATATGGATGATAGCTACATAACGCGAGGAAATTAGTAGCACGGAAACTTTTTAAAAAGGATTCGCGATTGGAACAGAGATTTTCTCACATCGTTTAAACAATTTGTAACAATTATTTAAGCAATTCAATAATTGCTGCCGATCAATGTACTCAATCAATATATTACGTTTAACAATCTCCAATCGATCAATAAAATTAGGTCTCCTGTAAACAAGTTCTCGACGTGATATCCGCGATCGACTATTCAAATTACGACATGTTGCAATTTTCTGTGCGACGTGTGCATATCAGCCCGCTCGACTATCGACACACAAATCTTCTGAATGTCAGTATACTATTTTTGTAGGCGAGAGTGCGGAAAGCCGTGCGCATCATGCTGCGATGAGTTCACATCGCAATGATTTTGTTAATACGTAAAATAAACGTTAATTTTCTCTCACATTAATCGCATTTTTTAATTTTGTTGTATCACATCGCAATCATTTTGTTAATACGTAAAATAAACGTTAATTTTCTCTTACATTAATTGCATTTTTTAATTTTGTTATAAGATTAATTTTTTAAGTAGAACACTCTAGAATTAATGAAAAATAGACACTTATTCATTGCGGAAGTTTAAAGAATAATTATCTCTTGTAAAAGATACTTAAAAACTTTAAGAAATTGTTTATATTTTTTTCGTAACTTTATCCTATTTTAAAACGATAATGATTCTCCTACAAATTAAGTTTACGAAACGCCAACAAATAACGTAACATTATTCGTTCCGAATGTCGAAAGGGATAATGCTTAGTGCCGTTGGCATCTGTCAATTCTGGGACACATTGTGGTATCCTGAGAACGCAAAAAGTCTCGCTGATACGATCATTTACAAAATAATCACCTTGTACGCCGCTCTTGTCGAGAAAATTGTTAAGCTGAAACGTGCTGTTGCTGGACGCGAGATACTGCGTGAACCTCTGTAAATAGAAAAGTTATTTCAGAAGGATGTACGTCTCGCGGGTCAGACGAGCACCCGAAAGGATTACCTCGTTGCCATAGCACATCATGTGATGCACGGTGATCAGAGCCTTGAAGACTACCGTCCAGTTCGTGTTCTGCGAGCGTTCTATCAAGAGATTAGCGAGCTGCGGTATGGAGACGTTCGGCTCATTGGTGCAATGGATTAAATCTGAAACGAGAGAAGAGTTCATTTTTTGACAAGTCCAAGTCTTGAAGATATTAAGATAATCCGACGCGTTCTCGCCTTTGAGAGGAAACGACGTGCGAAACCTCGCGTCCCGTGCAAGCAACAATGAGAGGCACTGACCTTATAAGATTACAATGTAATTTACATATGTGTGATTCACAGCCAACAACTGGCGACAACGCTGGCGCAAACGTGTTTCCCCTCGCCTAGGATTTCAATAAAAACGTTCTTTTATTCGCGATTTGAAATTTAGAATCAGTCTCATTACGCATTGTTACTGATTCATATTTATGACCAATGTTCCAATTGTTTCTTAACTTTCTTTTTTTTCATTCTTTATATGTATTTTAAACATGCGGCTGAAGATGATCTTGCAAAGTTCCGATAGATTACTAAATAACAAATAATTTTTTTAAAGCGTATATCAGTGGCTCGTTAATATTGATCTCTCTCTCTCTATTATTGTACTTTTATTCGCTCATACATAACTTTTACGGAACATTCGGCGTATTATAAACGTGAAAGTGCGAGGTAAAAGCAAATCATCTCGAATTGTGCTAGTACAACAAAACAACGCTGCCTAGCGTAACCTATTAAGTGTAATTAAATCATTATAAAATCATTGACCGCTTTTTATCTCGACTCGATGAATTCTGAACTTAATGTGAAACGAAAACGTATACCGTTGCAAGTAAAGGACTTGATGCAGATGAATGCAACTATGTCGAAGTGGATCAACCGATCTCATTCAGTGATTCGAAAATGAAAGAGAGAAAATCTGATTGAGCGGTGGGATGATTTTAATTGTTTCAGCGATTTTAATTGTCTAGATAGCAAGATATCGACACGATTATGTGTAAACATTTTTAAAAAAGATGTTTACGCATCACAATTTACGCAATTTTCAGCTGCAGTTTTCAGCACTCGGATGATTCAAAGATGATTCAAAGAATTCGTATGATTCAGCATTCACATAATTCTCGTCGTCATTCTTCTTTGCATTTTATCAGCTTATGCGTAACAAACCAAGCGATTTAATAATCACGATTCGCGATCCTTATTTTTAATTACGATCGTAGCTTGCCGCGGCAATTAATCTCAAGAGCAAATAGCACGCTTGATAAGCGTAAAAGAATTACAATAATTGACAGAAGAAACTAAGAGTTAAACATCTTTTTTATCCGTAATTCAATTCCATTAAACTGTCATGTCCAGACGCGAGCATTGAGATAAACCGCGATAACCTTCAAAAGACTTAGAATAAGGAATCAAAGAGAAACAATAATAAATTTCGTACGCGCATATCTAAAGTAGTGTAACGTAGAATTTCTTTTTAATCTATAATTATATTTACGACACATAAAATAAGATATTCCACCTTATTAATTATAATTCTACCAGGGCTGGAAAAAATCATGATTTTTTTTTTAAATAAAAAAAATCGGATTTTTTAAATTTAAATCAAATTTTTTTAATTTAAATCAGATTTTTTTTATTTAAACTAGATTTATTGTTTAGATTAATTATTTTTAGTAGAAAGAAAATAATTAAATTTTATTACAAAAAAGAAACGTGTTTTTTTTTTACTAAGCTTACTAAACTTTAATTTATTGTGAATAATCAGTGATTTCAAACACTATAAGATTCAAAATAGTCAAGTGAAAATTGTTAATTTTAAATTAATTTTTATCTATAATAACTTTTATGAATAGAATAAAACTTATTTTTTAATGAATATATTTGAATATTTAAATTTGCATACAAAATATAATTTTTTATTCACGAAGATAAACGCACATACTTAAATATAAAAACTAATTTAGCTGTCTTTTCGTTTCTTAATGCATTTTTAAATTTCAAGAAACAAGAACAGAAAAAAGAAACAATGAAGTCAAGGTACGTAGCAATCTCAGAGACACCAATATATAATTATATACAAAATATGTCCATACATGTTCATATAGCTTTCTTTCTTTTGTAAAATTACTGCACAACACAGCCAGTATGTTAATTAAATTATAATGAAAATTAACAATTAAAATTTTGGTAAAAAAAATCATTTGATTTAAATCACTGATTTTAATCAATTGATTTAAATCATTCCAGCCCTGAATTCTATTCTAAATATCTTAAAATACAGGTCGTCTAAGAATACTTAAAAATTCGATATTCGGAACTCTTACGCTACCTTCGTGCCGATGCCTAAAAATGGGAATAGTCGATGCTATCGCGGTAACTCTGACCTGCATGTACCGAGCTCGAGGCTCGCGCAAAAATGTGTCGTGAACCTGCCACGAAGCGAACGCGACGATAAAATCAGTCACGACGCGACGACGAATTCACGAAGTGAACGACAGCGGTCTACGCGACGTCCATCAATCGCGATTGATTAACGAAAGTAGCGATCCACGTCAGAAGGGCGATATCGTGCAGCAAGGTCAACAATTGCGGTTCCAAACGTGATGACATTCGGTGTCATTATTGACACGATGGTCCACAGTGGTCGTTACGGATTTGACACGGTTGCGACGGACGTGCATTAAGATACGGAGCGTATCAGGTTTTTTTTTTTCAAAAACCTCATAAGCAGAAATCTCAGATAATTCAGGGTCATTTTTTTCTAAAAGAAAAATAAAATTTACTCCAATTTGAAGAAGAACCGACAATGCAACATAAAAATATAAATAAAACGATAATAAATAAGCTAATACGTGTATAAAAAAAACTGTATGTATTTAACACGGAAAGAACAGCTTTGCTGAAAGATCTAAAATTTTAGCTGAATACAGATCAGAAAAATAATTTTGTTGAACTAAATAATGATATAAAATGCTCAACCTAGTTACTAAAATATCAAAATTTTTTACAGCATTGCTCATTATATTTAAAGTTCCAACAAAATTATAATGAGTTCAACAAAGTTATTTTCAGATCTGTACAGATCTGAAAATAACTTTGTTGAACTCATTATAATTTTGTTGGAACTTTAAATATAATGAGCAATGCTGTAAAAAATTTTGATATTTTAGTAACTAGGTTGAGCATTTTATATCATTATTTAGTTCAACAAAATTATTTTTCTGATCTGTATTCAGCTAAAATTTTAGATCTTTCAGCAAAATTTTCCCTCGGCAAAATCGTTTCTTTCTGTATAATAGCGAGATAACATTTATATAACATTTTAATACGAATTCTTATCAATCTGCGATAGCCTGCGTTGAAACTACAACCACGTCCGTTCGCAATTGTTGTACGATAACTTGTGCTTGTTCGCAATTTGCTGAGCATCTTGTCTGTACTCGGGAGAGGCCGCGTTTATTTGATCGGCGAAAAAGACGGGGAGTTAAGCAACGTTTTGCCGCAAACAGTTTCCCACGCTTTTAATGTATCTCTCGGCCGATGCGATCCCGCAGTATCGAAGTCACGACGAGAGGGCTTGGAATGAAAGTGCAACGCGAGAGCAAGCGTACGAAGGGGCACCGTATAAACGCGAATGAAGCAGTGAATCAGCACAAGTATTGAATCCCGGCTAATTCTACGAACTGCAACGTTTCCATATGGTTATCACGCGACACTGTAAATCCACTTGACATTATCGCGAGATAATTGCCTAATTGGCGCGAAAAGCGTTCTTGCAAACAAAAGTGTGTAATTTAAACGTGATTAACAATCTAAGCTTTAATCCAGAAACATGGAAAAAACGAAATTAACCCGTTTCGTACAAACAAGAGTATTTCGAGTCCGATTAATTTCTATGCGTGAAAATTTCTCGTAACTTTGAAAGGTCCTCCCCACTCCTTATATTTTATTTTTTTCTAAAATAAAGTATAAATATTTATCTTCTACAAACTTGAAACTATTTAAAAGTTGAAACTACTATTCATGAATTTTTATAGATTTTTTCAAATCACTTTAAATAGATGAAACAGTGATCGGACTTGAAATATCTCCATTTGTATGAATAATATGCCGTTTTTCACATGGTTGTAAGGGTTAAAAATTTCGACTATTCTTTCCATAATAATTCTTCGAATTTTATTTTTTTCTTAAGGATATTGGATGTGCAATATTAGCTAAAAATTTAAATTTAAATTTAAATGAAAAAAAGCAACAAAAAATTTTGTACGCCCTTAAGCCAATTGCAAAAAGAAAATAAAATAACAAATAATTTGATTTATGAAATGGCTACATTTGCTGCAGTTTTAGATAAATAACTTTTAACCGAGTAAATAAATCCAAACGGAATTTTTGCATAAATATTTATGCAATATATTTATGCATAAAGTTTTATATGTAAAAAATTTTATTTAATTCGTAATAATATTTCCTCATTAAATATGCGAATAAATATTCAATATATAATTATATAATATTCAAATAAGTATACAAAACGCGATTTTACATAAGAATCAATGCAAACAAAACAATCAAATAACTCTTAAAACAATAAGAAAATTGTATTTAAATTTTACACAGATATCGTGATGACAGAACAATCTATGCAATTTTTATATTTTTGATGTTTGAAATGTGACACGTATAATACATAATCTTTTTACACATCGCTTGATGGAAAATAAGGATTCTAAAAAAAAATAAATATAGCATATAATAAAATATAAAAGGTGAATAAGTAAAGAAAAGTAAGATTTGTGTAACTTAGAAATTTAAAAGTTCGTTTCAACTATAAACAAACTACTGCGTAAGATCAGGCAGCAATGAAGACGTTTTACGAGACGTTACTGTGTTAAATGAAATTTGCAGTCCGTATCAAACGCAAAAGGTGCAATGAACAACCGCGATCTGTCTCGGCGGCGTGTTGCTCGACCTTGCGAGGCTTCCCATTCTAATTATAATCTCCCAAACACGGACGGATTTAGCTAAGTAGCGTCCGCGTTGGCATCGATGTCGATGTCAAAACGAAGACATGTCCCTCGGACGTTCATTCAAAGTCGAGGACGTCCAATCCACAAGAATGGCACATCGATTTTTATCGCTTCAAAGCGCAAAATGTGAAACAGACGCGCATCTGTGTCGAATACAAAAATGCAGTTCTGCCAAACGGGAAGCTAATTCACTTTTATGCTACGTGTATCACAATACTTGATAATGAACATATAAAGATAAATATATAAAATTTAATAATACTATGTGTAAAATATTAAAATATTAATGTCAACCTATTAAAATAATAATTCAGATTATCAATTTAATTAATAATTATTTTTTTATTCTTTACGTCCGTATTTTTAAAAATTAATGATAAACGCGGAGATATTAAATATTTGACGTTAAATATTTAAAATATAAAAAAATGCAGTTCTGCCAAACAGGAAGCCAATTATCTTTTATGCCATGACGTATATCGCGATACTCGATAATAAACAGATAAACATATAAAATTTAATAATATTGTGTGCAGAATATTTTAATATTAATATTATTAACCTACTAAGATAGCTCGGATATTAATAACAATTTAATTAGTTAATTATATTTTTCATCTTTATATCCCTGTTTTCAAAAAATATTATCATGATAAATCAATATTATGATAAACGTTATTGTTGTTATTAACGTTAAATACTCGAAATTTATCAGCCGTGGACGAAATATGTGCGTTTAATTGACACACAACGAGACACGTTCAGCGAGACGCACGGCTGATAATACACAGAGAAAGGGAAAGAGAGAATAAATCCTCCGATAATGCCGCGTGATTGGCAATCGCCAGAGGATAATGCTGGTTAAATGCGTACGCTGGTAAAAAAAACACAATCGCTATCTGGTCGAGCTGAAGGGGTGTGCATCGACTGACTAACTGACTGACTGCATGTATATCTCCGGACGGAGGCGTGTGCGATAACGCGCGTTTTGGAAACGCGAGCGATTGCAAATTGCGAATTACAAAAAGCAGCCTGTCGAACGAGACAACCGCAGAATCTCCCGATGGAAATTGAGGGCGTCGAATATCGTGCAGAATATTCCAGTCGCTGCGACCTAAAATTCTGAATGAAATGTTTTCCGTGAAGCTGGAGTCTAATTTTGTTCAGGAAAACATTCCGATGGAGGGAAACGTTATGTATATTAGAATTGAAATATCGTGTTAATAAATATAAATTAAAATGCAATACACGCGCGTGCGTGTATTTATATAACAACCGGATGTAAAATGTTAATTTTTATTAAATATAACTAACTTTCCAATTATTATTCTAGCAACCAATTAATATTCTATATAGCGAGGTAACGCAATAAAACATTAAAAATCCGCGGCGTTAAATATTGCACAGCCAAGCCAGATCCTTTTTTGTGAAAAAATAAAATGTAATGTAAAATTGAATAATAAAATCCCCTCGTGAATGTATTAAAGACTGGAAGCTGGATCGATATGCGTAACGGTCCCGAAGCAGAAACGTATTTTCTCTCGTAACTACTTTTAGCCGCGAATGCACTTTGATACGCGCGGATGACTCTCGCTGTTTTCCTTCACCGCAAAAGATGAGCCTATGTCGCAAACTGCGCTAACGCAAAGTTAAGAATGTAGCGGGGGCCCTTCTCTTCGGCTCTCTCGGCCGTGTTCCCGGGGTCACGACTCGTCCCTGGTATATTCAATTTCTCTCTTTCTCTCTCTCCTTTCCTTTTTCTTTTTACGCTTCCTTCTCGTTCTCGGTATCAACAGCCTCCGGTTCACAAAGGCCTTTCGCGCGATGTGCACGCTGGTTACATGTAGGCTTAATCTGCGCGGTATACCTATTCCGACACGCTCGAATTCTCTCGGCGCATAATCGGACACTTGTAGGTATTCACATCCCACATTGTCGAGCACGAAACGCGACAGCTAAGTTCGCCTTTTATTTTTCTTTTTCACGCGTTAGAACGTTAGCATTAGGGTAAATTGAGAAACATACGGGTGCATTTAGCGATAAATGCGAATATTAGGCGAATCTGTACACGAAAAGAATGATTCTGCTGAGGGATCTAAACTTTTGCTGGATACAGACCTGAAAATAATTTTGGACTATCAAAACTAATTTTGTTGGAATCTTAAAAATAATGAGCAATGCTAGAAAAAATTTTGATATTCTAGTAATTGGTTTGAGCGTTCTAGATAATTATTTTAATAGTTCAACAAAATTACTTTTCTCATCTGTATCCAGCTGAAATTTTAGATCTTTCAGCAAAATCATTCTTTCCGTGTATATTCTGTTCAGAAGATAATTCGAGGATGTATGTGTCTCATCACAAAACATTACCGAAATATAAAAATTTCATAAATTGTTCTATTACGTCTGAATATTTGTGTAAAATTTCTCTTATTGTTTTAAAAGTTTGATTGTTTTGTTCGCATTGATTCTTATCGTGTAAAATCAGGTTTTATATTCCTATTCGCAAATTTGATGAAGAAGTAGTCTTTCGAATTAAATCAAATTTTTACATAAAACTTTAATAAATATTTATGCAAGAGTTTATTTGGATCTATTTACTCCCTTAAAAAATTATTTATCTAAAATTACAAAATATATTTCGTTGTATAAGTCACTATAAACCAAATTATTTTTTTTTTGCAGTTGGTTTCAGGACGCATTTATGACAAAATTTTTTATCATTTTTTATTCTTTTTTTGTCGTTTAAATTTCAATAACTTTTAAGTGATATTGTACAGTTTAGAACATCCTTAAAAATTAAATTGTTATTATTAAATTAAATTTGAAAGCTATTATTAAAATTTAATTCAATAATAAAAAATTTCATCTATTACTTCATTTCATTTTAAACTGATCTTATATTCCAGATTATTTTATATATTTCAATTTTTATTTGTAACAGATCTCGGCTAAGTTTAGTTTCTGCTAAAAGAACAAGCGAGTAAGAAACTTCGGTTTAACGTTCTGATTGCGATTACTTTTTAGAGAACCGTGAATAAAATATGCATTAATTAAGATAAGTTCGAAGAAAATTATATAGGATAACGTATGTAGATTTGCTTAGAAGAAACGCTTATAAAGGAACTTCAAGGTTCGAACCCCGTTTAGTTTTCGCAATGTTTTATTTCCGTCTTTCGCTGCTGAATCTTCGCTTATCTTGTTTGATCGTTTCCGGTAAAAAAAAAAAACGAGAGAAAGAGATGCAGCTAACTCCAAAAATTCGCACGCGATTCCGTTTAATGGCCAAGTTAACGACAACGAGGATGGCGCGAATGGAAGCGATCCAGTATTTTATGCAAATGGAGCGATAGCGCGCGAGGCACGCGCGAATAAATTCCATTTTCGAGTAAGTGGAGCGTACGATAAGGCGATCGATTGCAAATTCAATTCGACGGATCGTAAATTGCGAAACGGCGGTAGACTCGTATGCGATGCAATCGATACATCGCGGACAATCCTCTGCATTCATATGGTCAATATGTCGGTCAATATGGTGACCGTTTTCTTCGTCTTACGTAACACTTCTTTACGCGAGCAAAATTAACTCGGTTAATCTTTTTCAAACTCGTCCTTTCAAACACTTTCAGATTATTTATTATTTTATGAAGAATAGAATCTCGAGTCTCTCACATCACGTCGAAATAATCGCGAAGATCGACAGCAGTAACGATTTCAACTTTTCGCCACGGAATTTTATTCCATGCAGCAAGAAATTGTTATTAACATTGAAAATGCGATTCCCTGAACGATCTGTAAAATTTGATTTTTTTATTAACTTATGAGCGCCCCACAATTCGTGTTGAAAGGAAAAAATTTCAGAAATGCTGTTACAGCTTGCGCTATCAAGGAAGCCTTTCATATTGTCGCGTATATGAAAATAATATTCACCGAATCATCTCGCGTAAAAGGCGCGCTGTTGTTTTTCCAAGCGAAAAACAGAGGCGCTATCGATTGACCTTTCGCGTGCATTAATGCACGCGAGAGGTTTATAGTGTCTATCAATTGATATATACGGTGTGCAACAGAGGGAGAACATTGACCGTGACAGCTCGACACGGCTCGGATCTTCAAGTTAATATCGAATCTCTGCTTGTTGTGACTTTCAATTATTTCACTTACAAATCAACTGATAATGCTGAACGACTTAACATTACATCTCGAAGACGTTCGTTAATTAGCATAATAATTAAGAATTAAAATTACCACATGTATTCACATACAGATACATAACGAATGCTACTCCGCACATTCGCAACATTAAGATGAAGAAGTTAGGAGACAATAAGAGGCTTGAAATAAAAACGAGGACAAATACCACACGCAGATGATCTCGAACTATTATAGATTATATCTCTTATGTACTTTTTATGTTCTTTTCTTACTTTTTCTTTTTCTTTATCTTTTACACACTAATTATGTCCTTATCATGTATACTTTTCAACTTAATCTACAGTTTTTATTTAGAGTTTTAATCCTCAACTGTGCAGCGTCTGAGACTTCTGTTATTCTTATTTTGTAATTTTGAATTATATCTACTAAAAAAAAACAAATAAAATTTGATTTTGTGCACAATTAATGAGAAAAATAGAAGAAAATATTTTTATCTTTTTTCATGTTTAAAAGCAGAGTTCTTAAAAAGTTTCTTCACACCCATCATGTTTAATGTTTAGTTGTATATCAATTAAGAATTAATCAAATTTTCTTTTCTCGTTCCATGATGCAAAAATGAAAATATATCGCACCTTGACTTTAAAAGTAATACATCTCAAAAATGTTTTTCAGAAAAAAAAACCTTTCAACAGAAAATAACTGATTAATCAAATAATATTGGCAAATAGAATAAAATAAGATACTCTTAGAAATATGATCATTTTTGTCATTTTCGTTTCACAACTTAAAAAAATCATTCTTTTAATTGTGACGCTATTATCACAAACAGTTTATATTTATCTTGATCAGCTAAAATGACTAAAAAATAAAACAATTTCCTCTTCAAACTTCAAAACAAAAGTGTCTTGTGACAAAACAAAAAGCTCAAAATGTTCTCTGTAAAAGACTCCTTTTTCTATTTACAAAAACGACACAATTCAAAATGTGTTATTCTTGTAGATATTATGATCTCTTTGGAAATCTTAAGAACGACGCAAATTCTATTTGGCGGATTATAAAGTTAGATTAGTTTATTTTTGATAGGATAATGTTTACCTCTCCTGGTAGAAATTTTTCTCAGAATTCATCTAATTTTTCAGAATTTTTATGTAAATTTCAGAATTTCTATATTAATTTTATAAAATCTTTACAAAATTTCTCAGGTTTTAAATAAGTTGGAACACTTTCTAGAAGTACTGAGAAAGTCTACATCTTTTCTAGAATTCTTCCTGTTAATTCTAAAATATTCTAATATTTATCATTCTATAATTTCTGAGAAAAACTTATAAAGTTTAAAGTACTCTGAAGTTTAAGATACTTTTTCAGAAATCTTCATAAAAATATTTAAAATATAACACATTCTTGAAAATATTGCGATAACGAGAATTTTTTTTTTCACTAGAATCATTCATGATAACTCAAAAATCATATTTTTTTAATCGTGTCACTTTTAAAGTCAGGATGCGATATGTAACGTTATATAAACCGAAAAATGAAAGGAGAAAGGATAGGCAGTGAACTGTTGAGAGTTGATTAAATCAGATTAATTCGTCAAACCAATCAAGATTGAAGGTTCACTTTCTTACGTGACAGCTCTAGTTTTACGTAACACCGTGCCAGCTATTATAGCAGCGATAGTATCGATTAATGCTTTCGAAACGCTGACACGCTGTCCAGCGGAGAGAACGTTGACCATGAGGGACCGTGAGTGACTTTGAAGATCCGTTTTCACTAATCGTTAAACGTGTCGCACACGTTCGTGACTAGGATAGTGCCGGCGCGATAGTGTCGTCAATTGAATGCAGACCGTAGCGCAAGAGACACCTTGAAAAGTGTGAATAACTTTAAAAGACCTCTTTTTGCCTGAGAGAGTACTGCGTTCAGAAACATCTGGCTACGCTAGGATTATTCTATTTTTATCGTTCATTAAACATAAAGATAGAATGACAGCATATTCTATAATTTCTGAGAAAAAGTTTAAAGTTTTCAAGGTATACTGAAGTTTAAAATATTTTTTAAGAACTCTTCATAAATTTAAAATATGTCGAATTCTTAAAAATATTGAGATATTACGAGAATTTTTATTCGCACTGTATTGATTCGATTATCGTCTTATAATGGTTTCGAAATAGAAGCCATGAATAGAGAAGAATGAATAGAACAAAAGAAGATTCTTTCAGATAAAATTACAATACTCGAAGTGAAAGAATTTCAAAGGAATAGTCATCGAGAAATTATGAGATAAAAAGAGAAATAGATAATCCCATATTATAAATTCAAAAATAAGAGAATTTTACTCTAAATAATATTCAAGATAGCTTCAAAAACTGCACCTCAAATAATATCATGTAATGTAATCTTCTATAATTACTTGTAAATAGTACATGTAATTGCCTGTGAAGATGTTGAGGTCTAATAGTAATTTGGACCCTCGAGAATTAGGATCCTAGAAAATAAAGCTATCAAGAAAAGAGACAAAAAGAAGGAGGTATGTGATAATTCTCCTGAAAGTAAAAGATATTGATAATCTTGAATTCTTAGCTTGCAAGAATAACCTACATTTATGCATGATTTATGGATGATTCATCACGAAACTATTCACGGCGTTAACATGCAACAGGACTTAGCACCTGTCCTTAAGAGTTGCGGAGCAACATTTGTTGTTCCACATTCAAGTCGTCTCGCGGATTGTTCACTATATCGTGCAATTATACAGTTTAATGTATAAGACACTTCTTCTCGATCTTCTTGCCACAGAATAACATCAGCTATTTTCCCAATTGGCTTTCCCCCAATAATTACGATAACTTTGGTCCCTGAAGATGAAAGTGATTTTTGAAGGCATTTTTGAAAACATTTTAGTGAGGAACACGGGAAAAATAGTTAAAAAATTCTCCAATTTCGCTTCACGTGGAAACCCGCGTGGAATTTCATTTCGCGTTGAAAAGTGTATGCGTGAAGGCAGTATGTTCCATCCCTCCCTTACGGGAGTTCTACTATCAAAAAACTATACAGGTTTGCATTGAATTTCGCTTTGCGTGGAAAGTTGTCAATCCACGTAGAACGTCACTTTGTATAGAAAGTTGAAATCTATAACTACCAAAAAAAAATAACCCAATCTAATCCATTTTTTATTTTCTGAGTAACCTCCGAAAAGATTTAAGGCGGTTATTTATTAAAAAGTTATTAATAAATTGATTATAAAATTTTGATTATAGAATTTTTTACTATTTTTCCCGTGTCCCTTGCTAAGAATGCCTTCAAAAATCACTTTCATTTTGAGAGGCCGAAGTTATCGTAATCGTCCCCCCCCCGATTCGCTTCCGGTCGCTCCACGTTCGATTCACGACCGATGAGAGAGACTGGCGAGAGTAAATAACACTTTCGAACAACGATAGTCATTAAGTCCGTATCACACTATGGAGGTTGGGGATTGCGAATTAAAGAGATTAGAACAATCAAAATAACACAGATTAACAAAGTTAAAACAAAGATAACAGAATAACAAAGTTAAAATTATCCGACAGGTCGATTCTAATCTCTGATCCACAATCCTTAGGGCCATGGCACACGAAAAACTTAAGTGAGACGTAAACAATAAGGAAATCAACAATTTGGAATTATTACAGCTTATGTTTCGCTTTAAATTCTTGATTATAATTGGTCGATTCGCTYACTGCTTAAATTTTACTACTTAAGTTTTTCTATATGCCATGGCTCTTAATCTCCAATGCGTAGTGCGACACAGACTTTAGAGACAACGATCGTCAGGTTACGACGCGGCTTAATTACCTCGTGGATGTATGTCGTGGGAGAAAATCGTTAACGAATTTCCCGGCGTGTTATTATGGCGCTTTACGCTACGTGAAAGATTTCGTAAGATATATGTGATACCGTACTAAATCCGCTTACATAAAAATCGCGTTTCATTACGCAGTTTCGCGTCATGTCGCGCTTTTATCAGATCTTGCCGTTGTGATCGCAATATACGCAATGGCCATAAATATCGGCTCGTGTTGCTTTTATCGTTTCTTAATACAACGCCTATCTTAGGGCGGAAAACCAATGCATTGAAAGAAACAACCGTAAAGCTCCATGATTTCAACGAATTCGGCGATTGACGATTTTGTCGTCGCAAAGTTATCCTCTCACATGTTTGCAGCGCCAAAAACGATAACGTAACCATATCGATTTTTATTTATTTTCGTAAAGCGACGTCTATAATGAGATTTTAAGGCTTAAGCTTTAAGCCATGAGCCATAAAAAATTGACCGATCGTAATCGATCGGTCAATTCTCCTTGCATTCAACCGTGATTAGTCAATTTCTTGAGCCCATTCTACAATATGTCGTACGTCGGTGTCGTAAGCCATAAGATTTGACCAATTATAGTCGATTATACTCTTCATATTCGACTGTGATTGGTCAATTTCTTACGGCTTAAGACTTAAAATCTCATTGTAGACACCGGCTTACGTTATGGCTTAAACCTTAAGATCTCATTCAGACGCTGCTTAACGAAAATCTCGCGTGGCGTAAAGACTTATTGGACAATTTTCCTGCGGAACTACACGAACGAACGTCTCCGTTCCGTAAGATTATTGATCGGCCGGTAGCGGGCTTTGTGTGTCTGTCGGCTGGCGAATCAGCGGCAAGAATGCCTTTCTTTCAAGCAATCCGAGCTCCTCATTAATTCCTCAAATCAATGACCCAGATTATGGATCTCTTATCTAATTGTGCTCTCCGTCGCTGATGCACTTCCGCTGCAAAAGTCCGCTTCGCGAATCCTCGGATACAGGGTGTCTTCCATTTAATGACACAAGTCGACACAAACATCGTTCCGTCCTTCTTGGTATCAAATGAGCAACAAAGACAGAACGATTTAGTGACACTTGTGTCGACTTGTGTCACTAAATTGAAGACACCCGCAAACGGAAGGAATTGCTCAATGCGATCGCGACATAAGCTGACGGCGAAAAGAAGATTCACGAGAAAATTTCCCAACCATTCGTCATTGGTGGCGCGATAATTTCTACACGATGAAAAAGACAGTCATGTCATCGGTGATTGTACCGTGTGTAAGTACGCTTATGCAACATAAATTGTACGGTACGCAACACAATGTGCCTTGCACCTTGCTTTGCGTGTTATCTTTCATATTTTATCGGGTTAAGATTATCGACATTTCCATGAATTTTTCGTGACTTTAATCAAACTTTAATCTGTACAAAATCTATACGAAATCGATCTGTACAAAAATAAGAAAAATTCTCTCTTTTCTACAAATTATTGCTATAATAATTATAAAGAAGATATATTTTCATAAAACTTGTCATTAATACTTTCACGGCCATGTCATCCATATCTGGATGATGTGTAAAGGCCACGTCACCCATTTGAAGATGACGATTCTTTTTTCTGATTAAAAATAATTTTATTAAATATTTCAGGGAAAACATTTAAAAAACAGTATAAATTATATTAAGACATTAAAAAACAGAGTAGCAAAATCTCAGTTTTTTTGACAAAATTCAGTGGTAAAAAAAATAGAAAAAACCGAAATATTGGTCTTTTTTCTAAAAAGACAATAAAATAATTAAAAAATCGTTTTATCGGTGTTCTAATTCACAGGCAGCATAGATTTACGTCAGTAAATATTTTTAATTATTTAATTATGTTATTATTATTACGTTTTTGTCATTAAAAATTTAGTAGCATTTATATCTCTAAAGTTTTTGTTTTAAACATTTACTTCACATATTGATTTGAATTACAAAAACTTGTATTATGAAGTCTTACTAGTTCGTTATTACTGGTTGATTCCGGTTTTTCTTTAAACCACAGTGATAGTATGATTTATTAACTGAAGCAAAAATATCTTTTTGCATAAAGTTATATAAATATGTCTTAGTGTCTCAAATATCAGTCATTTTTACAGTTTTTGTCAATTTAAAATAAAATTTAGAACAATAAAAGCCAAAATCTACCATTGTTTTTATCTACTGGACTTTTTCAAACCTGTTAAAAAAATAATATTAAACAATATAATAGATTTATTAAGCTCAATGTCGAAATCAGCTTGGCAAAGTTAATATAATTATCATAAAATCATGCAGTACTCTGAAACAATAATTGGAAAAATTTCAGGGATAATATAGCAAGATCTATGATTTAAATCACAAAGTTTCGCCACGCGCTCTTAACGGATTTCCCTTAAATTGATGAAGCTCTATCCTAGCAGCACAAGGACTCGATAGTAAATATTATTCCTTCGCGAATGTACACGATTATATCTGGCGATACTTAACAAGACGTGATAAAGGCAGAAGAGGCAGCCGATAATCGCGCTTGGCGTGAAGAATTCTAGAGCACGATCGCTTGAATTAGGACAGATTCATAAATTGAAACAAACGCCGGCTATCTCTACGCCCACGTATCGCGCGGAGTGCGAGAAGGAAAGCGTGATGATCTAAAATCTCTCCAAAAAATTTATTTTAGCGTAACGAGAGCGCGCGGAGAATGGCCGACATTTCCATAGCGACGTATATCGGAACTATATACGTTTTTGGCACACCCCGTAAATCTATAAAGCATTCCGTGCAACTACGCGTCAGCGAGATCGATAAATTAAATGGAGCTCGAGGTCCGTAGGGTTTCACGACTTGTCAGGTCAGAATAAGGTTCCCGACAACATCCACTCGCGGAACGTACTTGCCTATTTTCAATGCGCTTCTTATCGATGCAATACGTCAAGTCGTATTGACGGCTTGCTCAAAAATCGCATTCGAGAAAACCACGTAGATGGAGACATGACAAATTTCTGAATTATGAGATCGCGAGGAAGAGACATGAGACACAAACACGAAAAGGGACGTATATATTGCTTCGTATCACGAGCCGGAAAAGAGATAGAAATGCTTTTATCACTTAGCTTAAGAACATCGAGCAACGTACGTAGTTACACGATTCACATGCCCTAGAGTATAACATATCGAAATAGGTATTAAAATGTAATATAACATTAGAAATAGCATTACAAAATGATCGAAACGCTATCGGAACTGGATGATTTGGAATTTGAAGGATGTAGCGCAGTGGCCTTCAAATTTCAAATTCCTTTCGGTAATATAATATATATTAATTACAAAATTAATTATTTAATATATATTACACAGAAAGAACGATTTTGCTGAGGGATTTTGGATACTGAAAATAATTTTATTGGGTCATCAAAACAATTTTGTTGAAACCTTAAAAATAATGAGCAATGTTGCAAAATATTTTGATATTCTAACAACTGACTTGAGCTTTCTACATAATTATATTTTGATAGGTCAACAAAATTACTTTTCTGATCTGTGTCTAGTTAAAATTTTAGATCTTTCAGCAAAACCATTCTTTCTATATAGAAATCGTATAACGCCACAACATGTAATATATCGAAACTATAATTTGAAATTTGAAGGTTGCTGCGCTACAACATTCTTCAAATTCCAAATTATAGTTTCGATATTACATTTTATTGCGTTATGCTACTTCTAACGTAATTATATTACATTTTAACACTTTGACGTCCGCATCTGTTTATTATTATTCATTATTGGCACCAACGTAGTGCCACTAGACGAGTTACTATCTATTTCGATTGTTAGGCGTTTCTCTGCGTACAATGGAGGAACAGGAACAGAGGTAAATATTAAATTTTGGAAATAGAAATTAGGAATAAAAGTTAACCCTCTATGGGCCGAATTTTTTTCTTAAGTATAAAAAATGTATTTATTTTAAAATTTTAACATTAAATTAAAATTAAACTTAAAAATTTATTTATTTAAAATTTATTTATTTATTTATTTCATAGGTTGATGGTGCCAATCGTCATCAATATTATTATTGATTATCTCAGAGACATTATATAATTAAGATGTATACGTCATCTTGTGAAAAAACTAAAATTATTGATGTATTAGAATGTTACCTGAAAGTTACACGGGCCCATAGAGGGTTAAGCGTGAGGCAAAATGGACATACATACAAGATATAGCAATGTCTTATACTTATTTGTGTCTGTTGTGCGTCAATTTAATCTCTATTCCTAATTTCTATTTCCAAAATTTAACATTGATTCCTGTTCCTCTATTGCGCGCAGGGCCTTACACTCTCGCGCACGTGGTAACTACAAGTGCCGTTAATCCGCAGCGAGGAGACTTACTGACGGGTCGTCGAAGGATTATATAAAAAATTTATTTTAATCGCGGACGTATGCTAATCGCGAATCTCGCGGAGCTCGCCGTTATCCAGACACCGGTTTCTCACCTTTACGTAAAAGCACATCCGTCGAACAAGATCTTATCAGGTTTTTCATTCAGCCACTCCGCGTCACGGCATTCATTCTGGAGACGCGGCCACGAGTATAATGACGTCATTAAATGATTATTCCGGCAGAGATCGCCTTTTCCGCGTGAGCGGAGAAGGGTAGAAGTCGAGCCCCCGGGTAAAAGGGGTGAAGCCTGAAATAGACGACGACGATCGATTTTGCTGAATGCGGAATGGGATTCATTGAGATATACGCGCTCGCCGGGGTCAAATCGTAGGAGGAGTGGACGACAAGGCTAACAATCGGCTATCAAAGTCGCGATTGTCAATCCCGTTCCGACGCGTTACAACGGAAGGAAATTACCGGAGAGATATGTAATCGTCAAACGGCGTGACTAACGGTCGCGAGAGATTCGTCATCTTGGAAATCGGCCTGTTCGCCGAAGGAGGAACCGCGTCCGAGACTCTCTTCTTCCCCGTTAATCCCAAACACGGCGGTGTAAAGCGTACCGTATTGTGTACACACGAGATGTGTACATGAGATACGTACGTTTACACAGTTAATACGGATCGTTTGCGCGAAATCCGCGCGGATTCGGCTGACGATTTGTACAGATTCAACTGACTCTTGTTGAACTTCCTTGATTTAATCTTGATCCTCCTTTAAATTGATTATTTAAAGGTACACGTAAAAACAGTCAAAAGAATGAATGAACGAATTAATTTTATTGCATGAGCGTCTTTTTGTCTTTTACGACAACAGTGAGAGTTTTAGAACAAACTAAATCTATTTGTCGTGTGTGAGAATTTCATCGAATTTTCCCTTTACTTTTTACCGTATTTTTTTTTTATTTACACGCTATTAACACGCAACCTAAATAAAGGCGTAAGCGTCCTCGGTTTAATTTAATCACCCTAATCTGAGTGGGATTAATCTGACGTAAAGTTCAAGGCACCGCTGAAGGGCGCTTCCATCCCCTCGAACGGATTTTTATAGATCGCTCGGAGCAGTAGCAAACAAATCAGCGCTTAATCAGACTCAAATTAAAAATCGGATATCGACGGGAAAGAAGGAGCGAAGAATTTCGTTCAGTTCCAATTTTCTTCGCTTGCTTCGCATGATGTGACAATAATTAAACATTTTAACATATCTGTGCAAACAGCTCGAGTGTAGATGATATCGTATTTTCGAAGAAGTTGATATCGATACTTTCCACCCGATATTTTGTTTTAAACACTCTGAGGATTGTTATCGTTGCTCCAAAGATAAAACGCGGAAAGGAGCGTATTTCTTCAGCGTATTTTGTTAGGTATGCAATATTTTGAGAAGGCACGATACTGATTACCTTAAAATAAAAGATACGTAAACTGAATACGCTTTCGCAGGCGTAATCCGACTCTCTCTCTCTCTCTCTCTCTCTCTCTCTCTCTCTCTCTCTCTCGATAGCAGGCACCATATGAGAGTGACATTTGCATGCAATCGTGTGAAACTTTGCATAAGAGCATACACTGGAATTTACGTTTTTTTTTTTTTAGACGGTTCTCAAAATCAAATTCTAAATTCTAAAATCAAATTCCCGCTGACGAATGTCTGATGGACCAGAATACGACGGTTCGTAAATAAATTAGCGACCCTATTCTCTTTCGACGGGCTTTTTACGTTTTTCAAATATTTTTCTACGTTTCTCTGTCACTTTTCTTCCTCAAAATAGAATCTACTCCGTTTTGCTCCGTTTATAGAAATCAAAAAAAAAGACAAGGAATCGCAAAAAAAGAGAAAATGACCCATTCGCGAAAAGAACGTTTTTGCTGAAGTATCCAAAAATTCGACTGAATACAGATCTGAAAAGAATTTTGTTTGGATCAAAATTATTATGTAGGACGTTTGAACTGGTTGCTGGAATATTAAAACTTTACAATATTGTCATCAATGCTTAAACGCTGTACATATTTATTCTGATGAGCCAACAAAATTTTTTTCAGATCTAGCCAAATTTTTAGATAAACTCAGCAAAACCGTTCTTTCCGTGCGCGAGCGCACGTAAAGCGAGCGTAATATCGATTTTTTTTCTTTATAATTACAATTAGCGTATGTTTTCGCGTATGTCTGACGCGCAATTAACGCTCCGGACACTCCTTCCGAGTGTCAAAAATAGCATGCTAATGATCGCGCGAGGCTCCCAGAAATCGAACATGCGTGAAGTCTGCGTCCGTCCCTTTTCCACATCGCGCACCTTCAACCTTCCTACGCGATTCCCTTTTCTTTGCCTCTTTATCGAACGTCTGAGAGCGTTCGTCTTTAACGCTCGCAGCAAGCATGAAAGACACGGCTAAATGAGACGGACTTCTGGATGCAATTTCCCTTCCGGGGGATTACTGTCATTACGCTCCCCAGGAGCTCCACTGTCCACTCAGGTAGCGTATCCTTAACCGACATTTCGCGGAATGCGTGACGAAAAGGGCGAAATCCTGCGAGCGAGCGCTCTCGGAAAAGAACGGTTCGGTCGATCTCGATCGCTTTAATTGCGTCCACGTGAACGTACGTGGAAAGGAGAATTGAAATCGACGCTTCGCAGTCGGTTCTGTTCAACCGTGCCCGGGCTGAGAATCGCTCGACGGGCCGAGGATTCGCGCGAGGCCGGTGGGGAGTCGGCTCGTGCCTTCTTTCGAGAAGGCAGGCAAATAGGAAAGGTGAGCGACTCGCCGTCTCCCTACGCCGATTCCGCGCGTACCCTCGTCCGTGAATCAACGGCAGAGCGGCCGGACACGAAATCGCCTGGGATCGGAGCAGGCGACACCCTGCCATTTGCGCGAGACATGGAAACGTCAAATTTTTCCCTATCGGGAAAATTCCGATGACAAATTCCTTTTTTATCAGGCGTTTCCGCCTTAAACTTGAAAAAACTCGCACTCTGAGATACCGACGGGAAAAAAAATTCGATATCGTCCGTCAAAGCTGTCAAATTCGTAGAAGCGAGCGCGCCGGCGAACACGAAGGTAGAAGAATGTTTCGACGATGCGCAACGGGGAACTTTCACTCTTTTTACTCACAATCGAGATGCTTCTTCTTGGGCCCGATCATCTCCTCCGTGGTGGCCTTGCAGACGGATTTGGCAAGGCCCTGGCCGGCGATACTGTGCCTCGCGGCCAGCAGCCTGTCGTTGATCGTCTGTCCCGCCATACTGTCCCGCTGTCACAGTGGTTGCAGCAGCCAGCAGCAGTTGACGTTTGACGCGGCGAAATCGCGTATCCTCCCTCGGCAATCCTCCGCCCGGCGCGATCGAGTCTTTCCACCCTCGCGCACCGATAGAACGTGCGAACGGATGGGCCGCGCGACGACTACGAGGACGAAAACGAGGACGACGGATGATGACGATGGGACGCGAGGGACCTCGACGTTCGCGTGAAACGAGTCAAGTTGGCCGTCCTTGACGCGACGTGGACGGACGAACGAGAGCGAGACTACGGGGTTCGGGCACTCCGGCTAACTTCACAGTATCGCGCACGACACTACGACACGATCACGACCACGACACGACACGACACGACACGAGCGGCGAACACGACAGCCGAGACCAAGCGCCAGCGCGCGAGGCGTCCGCGACGTCCCGCTCACCCCGATATTATACTTGGCTCGCCGCGCTGCTTTTCCGGTCCTCTCCGGCACCTCTCCTCGTTCTCGTCCTCCTCCCGCTCCACCACCTCCTCGTCCGCCGCCTCCGCCTCCTCGGCCGGTTCCTGCGTTCGCGTCGCGCGAACGATAGCCCGCCGCGATCTCTCCGCGTTCACCAAGCAGCGGAGCCAGGCAGCTCGCGCTCAGCTTTAACGGCTCAGCTGGACGGCGTACGTCGGCGGCTGACGACGACAGCAGGCACCTTCTGTCTGCCAAGATGGCGGCCGCGCTCAGTGCCGACCGTGCCGACTGCGGCGCCGCGCCACACCGCGCCGGCCCGGCCGACCAATCGCGAGCGCCCGCCGCCGGCGCTCGGCGGCCGCTGTGACGTCATTGCTACCCGACGTAATCGAGATTCGAAGATCGAAAAAAGCGACGTAAGGTCGTTCGAATCAACGGCGGTTTCCTATCATTGAACGACACGAATATTCTGTTCGTTATTGGAGGGAGGTTTTATTCACAGAACGAAACTCTTAAGCGATTTACGAGCGATATCGACAACGTGATATCCTACGCTGTTTCGACCATCGATTGAAAATACGTTGTGAAGTTGTAGCGCTTGTCGCAGGCATGACTACCAACGTACGAGTTGCAATTTTCTCAATCGAAATATGGAAACTATTTCGAATCTTAGTTTTTTTTACATTGTTCGTAATTCTTTTCTAAGCATGAGACGGGAAATTTGGAAACGCAGGAAAATGAAAAGCTTCAAAATTTTTTTTTACATATACGATACTCGTTCATGTAAATTGATACGTTTGCGTCGCTAACTTCGAATAATAATGGGGGCGAATTCACGGAAGATTTCGAAAGATTTTTCAAACCACTTTCTTTCTTTGGTTCTTTGAATTTTCGAAATTCATCTTTTTATTACAAGATTTATTAGAAGAGATTTATCAAATAAATAATCTTTCTTGAGATCACAAAAGAAGCGACGTTTCAAATATCAATTCTATTAATACGATCAAATTAATTTCGAAGCTGTAGAAACAAGATAATCGTAATTTGATTAAAAATCTTTTTATTATAAAATGACGGCTTTTAATAATGTCGTATTAATTTAATATCTCAGTAATAAACATAATAATATTTAATCAATCTTTTGGCAACTTTTTTCAGAAGGAGATTGTGTCTTTATCGCACTTTATGTCCGATGTTTCTTTTGTTTCATTTTCCATCAATCGCATAACTTCAAACTGTTTTTTACTCCTTCAATGATGATTAAACGATAATTGAGCAATCGAATGATTCGCAATTGAATATTTTTAATCGTTTTCTTATACATTTACGAGAAGATAATTCGCCGAAAGAGTAACAAAGCAAAGAGGATTTCAGTTCTGTGAATAAAAGCAAATCGCCGATACCGCGAAGTCGCGATTTATTTGAAAAGCAATATAGCGAGGCGTCGAAAGCAGTAGTGGCAACCTCTTAAGGCGCATTCACATTAGGTGAGAAAAGGTAAAGCCAATCAAAGAAGAGAATCGAAAGAGAAAAGTTAGAAAGAGAAGATATATATATATATATATATATATATGTATATGTCATAATATTAATAACGCAATGTCTGATTAGCTCAGAGCTTTTGCTTTTCCTAATCTGAATGCCCTTATATGGGCCTTACACAATCAATAATACTGTCAGTCCAAACAAATATTTCATATATCAGCAAATATTTTAGGAAATCTCACAGAATGACTGATGCTCGAAAATCAAGAAATCCGAACGATTTACGCGACAAGAACACATCACTATATACTAATACATCAATATTTCACGCGCTCGCACATATAAATCTTTTTAATCTTTTTTCTCTTATACTAAAGCTTCTAACCCATTCTAAAAGCATAGTATTGTTCTTTCATGTAATCCCTAGGCGCCTAGCTACTTTTTGTATACGTATAAAGTATAAGGGCTATCGCACACGAAATGCACAGTATAGCATAAGTATGGCATAAGGTCGTTGGACCAATGGGAATCTTATGTAAATCAATATGGCGGCTTTATGCTGGACGCACTGAAATATAATAATACTGGATACTGGAACGTGCGCGGGCGCTAGTGTCGTGAAATGACAAAGAGGGTCTTAAGTGGTATCTTTGTCTCTTTTTAGTACAATCTGGCCAAAAGTTTC
>JANQDE010000601.1:0-12992 GCA_037157785.1 Cephalotes varians
GCACGTGGTCCAGTCCCGAGTTAAAGGGATTAAGTTCCTTGACTCGAATTAGGACCGACGATCGCACTGCTCTTGGAAACAGGTGTTATAGCGTCCTTTCGGGACGTTGACCCATATTCCAGAGCCATAAAAGTGCGTTCGACTCGCAGCACGCGCCTCCGTGCGTATACCTGCGAGATAGTTCCTGTTTACGTCCTTCCATACCTCCTCCTTCTCTTTCCTTCCAACTCATAAAAACAAAACCTTCGGGGTTTGGACGTAACATCATTATTCTGTGTATAAAAGTGTTAAAGAAGACTTTATTAATTTCAATAAAATTCGCTACTATTAGAGAATAAAAAATTCGTTTGATTTAACAATAAGTCGTACTTTTGAAAAATAAAAAGCTTCTGATTTGTAATTGATTCAGATTATGATTTTGATTTGAAATAAAGTTTGTAGCGGATTGATAGAAATTCGTAGAATTTATCAAAGTTTATTGATATATAATATTATATAGACTAAAAAGTCTATCTGATTCGCAGTTGCGTCATATTTTGACGATATCGCAGGATGTTGATTATACCCAGCACAAAATATATCACAGATAAGACCATAAAATAGCCACTGTAGACATAAAACTAAAAAGCAAAGAATCTTTCATGACAAATATATACAAATTTGATGCATTATCGTCATTTAATTCTTACCTGCTGTCTGATATCCAATATGATCGTATTGACGACAATAAATGTTAGCAAGCTCTGCATTAGTAATGCGATAAATATATTCACACCGAATATTAAACCGTGACTATCCTCGGATATACATTTAGCAACCTCAAAGCTATAAGCAAAAACAAAACACCAATTTTTTTTTCTTCTTTCTGCAGTTTTATTAAAAAGTTATTTTAATCTTTGATAGCTACCATAGAATTTTTAGCTCACACAGCATATAAAATTTAAAAATAAAAATATAAATTAAATGTAATGAGCCAAGCAAGATGCTCGTATATAATAGATTATTTTGTTAGCACGAACATTTTGCTTGGTTCATTGTTCTTGATTTATTTTTAAATTTTGAATTCGCTAAGCTTTTTTGATATTTAGTATAGAAAATTTTATTTTAGCAATACAAAAATAAAGACTTTTTAATTTTCATTTTTAACACGTTCCGTGCCGAGGCGTTTTTGTTTGACTTTTCATTCACACAGGCCATTTAATGTTTTGACTAAAAATTGATATATTCACATAATACTTCATCACATCATCAATTGTTTTTGTTGTGTGTTGCGGGATATTGGTTAGATGGTAACTGGTAGTCGCGGCTTTAGTACCTTGTTGCTCAGTTTTATTTAACAAGTGGACTGTATAATTAGTTTTATAATTGCTGATATTTGCGATCGCTTGCTGTACTAACCCTTCTTCGCCTTCTTGTATTCGCAGCAATTATCTTATTAAACGCTCGCACTGATCGCTCGCCTTGATCTCTTGGGATTCGAACTCCCACTCTAGGAGCATCCCTACCCTTTCCATGCCTGCGTTCAACACGCGCTAGATCGCCTTACGAATATCGGTCGTGGCTCGATGCCCGGTTGTCGCAATATATTCTCACAACATGCCGCCCACCAATTAATGAAGATTAATTCTACAATTCAATATTTGTCAGTGCATCATTCGTCGGAAGTTTACACAATTTATTGATTGGTCTTTTACAAATTCCGCTTGCAGTTCTAAGTGTGACTACTCGCACCCTGTCGTCTGCGCCTGTGTGAGTCTCAATGACTCGACCTAATTTCCATTTTAACGGCGGCGTATTGTTGTCTTGAATTAAGACGATGTCGTTTATGGTTAAATTGGGTTTTTCTGTCTTCCACTTTACTCTTCCTTGCAATGAGGTTAAGTATTCCCTACTCCATCGACGCCAAAAATCTTGTGTGATTTTCTGAACCAATTGCCATCGGTCTAATCTATTAACAGGCACATCGCTCAAGTCCACGTCAGGAACACCCGTTATCAGGCCGCCAATCAAAAAATGGCCCGGTGTTAGTGGTTGCAGGTCCATGGGAGTGGATGACATTTGACAAATCGGACGTGAATTCAAACAAGCTTCTATCTGTATCAGAACCGTTGCTAGTTCTTCGAATGTTAACAAACTCTGCCCGATAACGCGTTTCAAGTGAGTTTTACAGGATTTGACACCTGCCTCCCATAGACCGCCCATGTGAGGCGAAAACGGCGGAATGAATTTCCAGTCTACGTTATTCGGAAGACAAAATCGATCGCTTATCCTTCTCGCCTGTCCTTCGATTGTTCCCTTACAAATTTTATTATTTCCTTGAGTTGATTTCGTGCTCCGACGAAATTAGTTGCGTTGTCACAAATAATGCGATTCGGATAGCCTCGACGTCCTGCAAAGCGTCGAAGTGCGGTTATGAATGAGTTTGAACTGAGGTCGCTAACTGCCTCGAGATGTATTGCCTTTGTCGAAAAGCAAACAAACAGTGCTATGTAGGATTTGTTCGTCCTCCTTCCTCGCCCCTTATTGACCAATGTTGTGATAGGTCCGGCGAAATCAATTCCCGTTACAAAGAATGGCCGTTTCGGTGTGACGCGGTCGGCGGGTAATTGCCCCATTAGTTGTGACAATGGTTTCGGATTGCCACGAAAGCACTTCATGCATTCGTGCACGATCCTTTTAGCCATGGCCCTTCCCTTGATCGGCCAATATCTCTCGCGAATTGCATACAACAACGCTTGTGGACCCGCATGCAAGAGTCTGCGGTGTTCCCTTTCAAAAATTAATCGTGTGAGCCTACTATTGCCTGGTAATAATATCGGATGCCTTGTATCGAATTCTGCTTGTGAATTCTGAATTCTGCCGCCCACCCTGAGGAGTCCATCATTGTTAACGAATGGACTGAGTGACAATAATGAACTATTTGATTTCAGTGGCTTATTTGCCCTCAGGGCCGACAATTCGTTTGCGAAGTGATTTTGTTGAACGGTTTTAATTAATAATTGTCTCGAATAACAAATCTCGTTAATTGAGATATTGTTGAGCTTACGTTTCTCTCGCGTTTGGTTACAATTTATTAAAAATCGAAAAATCCATGCTAATACGCTTTCTAGTTTAGATAAGGAAGAGTAACTGTTTATTAACGATGAAACAAATTGAATTGTCAACGTTTAAAAATACTTGTACTTCTGTTTTCTCTTCCGATTGAATAATATTTATATCTTCTTGCGACAGACTTGCTACTTGCGTTTCACTTCGCAAACGACTCCCGGTTCCCGATAGCCAGCTCGGACCCTTCCACCACAGATTGCATTGCTGTAGATTCTTGATGCAAGTACCTCGCGAAATAAAGTCTGCTGGATTGTTTTCGCTTCTTACGTGATGCCAATGATCCGACGGCAAACTCGATTGAATTTCCGCGACTCGATTGGTTACGAATGGTTTTTGACGTGATGGATTGCCTGCTATCCATGCTAACACAATCGTAGAATCGCTCCACGCGTACATTTCATCAACTTTGATTTTAAGCGCTCGTTTTACATTTGATAATAATCTGACTAACGCAACTGCACCGCACAGTTCAAGCCTCGGCAATGTGATCGTTTTATTTTTTATCGGCGCGACACGCGACTTCGAGCAAAGTAATGATGAACCGAAGGTTCCGTCACGATCTTCTATCTGCAAATAAACGCATGCTCCATATGCCTTCAATGAGGCGTCGCAAAATGCATGTAAATGAAGTCGGTTTGCACTGTTGCTTGAAATTACTCTTCGCGGAATTTGGATCGTGTTTACGTCTTTCAAGTCATTGATGTACTCATACCACAATTGCCGAAGCCTGCCTGTTAATGGCTCGTCCCAGTTTAGACCGGCTGTCCAAGTCGCTTGCATAATCAGTTTTGCTCGGATCAAAATGGGACTAATTAAACCTAATGGATCGTATAATTTTGAGATTGCTGATAGAACTTCTCGTTTGGTTTTAGTTTGACTTGTTATTGATTGAACGGAAAATTGGAAAGTGTCATGTTCTGGATGCCAGTCTAAACCTAACGTCTTTACGCTATTTTTATTTTGCGTCTCCATTGCGACTGATAACGGTTCCTCAATTTTCTCAATGAAGGTTAAATCATTAAAGACTGATTTACAGTTTGTACGCCATTTATGCGGTTCGAATCCACCGCTATTTAATAAACGGTTTAATTGAGTAATCAATTTAACCGCGTTTTCTACCTTGTCAACTCCCGTTAAAATATCGTCGACGTACAAGTCATTCAATAAAACATGTGATGCTAGATCAAATTGATCACTCAAGTTGCTTGCTAATTCTCTAACACAGCGTATCGCTAAAAACGGTGCACATGCCAATCCGTATGTTACTGTATTCAATTGATATTCTTCTATGGGCTTATCCGTAGAATCTCGCCATAGAATTCTCTGATAATCGCGATCGTCCTTGTGGACTACAATTTGTCTATACATTTTTTGTAAATCAGCTGTTATTGCTATCGCATGCAACCTAAATCGCAAAATAATGTCTATTATATTATCCTGTAAGTTTGCTCCTATCATTAATGTGTCATTCAATGAAATTCCTGAAGCGGTTTTTGCAGAACCGTCAAAAACTACACGCAACTTTGTCGTGAGGCTGGTTTCGCGTAGCACACCGTGATGTGGCAAATAGACAGGCGGATCTATACCAGTCCTTCCGACTACCCTTGACATATGATTCAACTGAATGTATTCATACATAAATGTCAAATATTGTTTGTGAAACTCTCGATTTTTGCTAAATTTTCGTTCTAAGTAATTGAATCGTCTTATCGCTATTTTCTTAGATTCCCCGAGCTTTGATTTGTTTTCTCGGAAGGGCAGTCGAACGACAAACCGTCCAGACGAGTCTTGGCTCGTCGTGTTTACAAAGTGATTCTCGCAGTGTTGCTCTTCCGTTGACATTAGACCGCGGCCTTCGTTGGGATATTCCTCTAACTCCCAGAATTTTGAAATTGTATCATTGACATTATCTTGTATTAAAAGACAAGTATGACTATTAATCATTGAATGGTCGTTCGATCTGTCACTGCGTTTTCTGGTATCGGACCAGCTATTATCCAACCGAATTTACTATTTTGCAATATCGGTAGATGTTTGTCGAGTTCAATTTTTCCGTTTTCTAATAACTGATAGAAGAATTCTCCGCCTAATAATGCATCTATACTACTTGGTTTGTAAAACAATGGATCGGCCAATTTAAGATTGTCCGGGATTGATAATTGTGAGATTTGAATTGAGAACGATGGTAATTCTTTAGTTATTTTTGGAACTACTAAATAATATGTATTTAATTGATAATTCGACATTCTAGAACTTAGTTTTAATTGACATCCGTGGGTGATCGTACAATTCATCCCGCCCAAGCCATTGACCGATTCACAAATTTTATCTAATTTCAAACGGAGCCTTTTGCATGCTGCTAAAGTTATAAAATTTGTCTCGCTAGCGCTATCCAGCAAAACTCGCAACTGATTATTAGATCCGTTGATTCCTTCAACGTTTGCGATTGCCGTCGACATAAGAACTCGCTTGCGATTCGCTTCGTCTCGAACATAATGCACCGACGGACCGCTCGACGCTTCCGCGGAACTGACTGATGCGCTCTGACCTATGTTTGTCGCCGTATTCCTTGTGCTTTCCGATGCCTCGGCGAATGCTATTGATGGCTTCTGCTTCGAGTTCCTTGAACTCGTTGCTTCTTTGAATTGATGGCACAATGTGTTGTCCGCACTCTCGGCACGAACCAGCCCTGCAATTTGCAACAAAATGATCTCCGCGAAAGCAGTTCATGCACAATCTTAATCACACATCTTAATCGTTTGACAGCCTGGATTCTATCCTCAACAGACAAATTTGAAAATTGAGTACAAAAATAAATAGGGTGTTGTCCTTGACACAGACAACATTGTTCGGAAACTGTTGTTGACAGTGAGGTTTTGCCTTGCGATTTTAAATAAAGCGGTTTCTGTTTGTTACCGTTTCTGTCGGATTTATTGCCCCATGATTTACTGACTGCATCTCCTGCGCCTTCGCTTAGAGATGCTCGCTCCAAGACTTGGCATCGGCGTTGCAAAAACTCCATTATCGCTTCTGTCGTCAGAGTCTCCAATGTCTCGGCGTGTTCCTCCCAACGCCTCCTCGTGGCGTTGTCCAATGCTCTCTCGACTAGATAGATGATCAATTCTCCCCAGTGTTCCGTGGGAAGCTTCATGGCTTGAAGAACTCGTAAATGCCCCTGAACATGATCCACAAGCTCTCGAATCGCCCTAGCCGATTCCCGCTGCAATTGTGGCATCTCAAAGATGCATTGAATGTATTTCTTTCGGATGGCTCGCTCATCCTCGTAGCGCTCTCTCAGCAGTCTCCAAGCAATCTGATAATTTTGATCGGCAATTTCAATTGATTCGATTACTCTGGCCGCTGGCCCACTCAACGATCCAACCAGGTATTGATGTTTCTGCACGTTGGACAGATCGCTATCGTGAATTAACGTCTTGAAAGTGTCTGCATACCTTTTCCATTCTTCAATCTGTCCACTAAAGGTTGGAAGCTTAATACTAGGTAGCTTAACTTGTGGTTCCCGCGGTGTACTGGATTGATTGCTTAATCGTTCTAACATCTGACCTTGTTATTCGAGTATCCGCGCTAAAACCTCGCCACTAGTATCGTTGGTTCGCTCCGCCAGCCGCTGCATGAGAGTTACCTGCTGCTCCAGAACTTGCCTCAACGTATTGTCCGTCCCTGATCTGCCACTACTGCTGGCTGCAGCCTCTGTTTGCAGCCTTAATCTTTCGAGGCCTTGCAATAATGATGCTCTTATGGTATGGTAACGGCCATCAATTTCGATTTCTTCCGGAGAGTCTCTCTCATTATATTCTTCTTCAGAAGTGACAGCTGATAACTGCTGAGAGATTGCTTGACATCTGCGATGTGCTTCGTCCAGGCTTTGAATACGAGATTCGACTTCTTCCCTTGCAACTAACTCTGATCTGTCGGCGATGCGACTTGCAAAATTTTCTGCGGCTGTTAACTTCGCTTTGACAGCTCCGCGCTGTCTTCGTAATTGATCGATGCTCATTTTTACATTAACCGGTAGCGTGACTCAACCGAGTGACTCTGTATCCGTTGACTTCAAAATTGATAATTGTTTATCTTTATGACCTTGGTTTTACGAAAGATTTCCAGAATGTTCGCGCACTTATAACTTCACTGTGCAACAACTGATACTTAAATTATAATTTTCACTTAATTGATTGACCTTGATTTGATTAACTAATTAACCAATTATTCTGCAACCGATATTCTGATCCACCCGTACGCGCGACTCCGTACGTGCAGATCCGGCTCGAAGGACTAAAATGTTTTTGTTGTGTGTTGCGGGATATTGGTTAGATGGTAACTGGTAGTCGCGGCTTTAGTACCTTGTTGCTCAGTTTTATTTGACAAGTGGACTGTATAATTAGTTTTATAATTGCTGATATTTGCGATCGCTTGCTGTACTAACCCTTCTTCGCCTTCTTGTATTCGCAGCAATTATCTTATTAAACGCTCGCACTGATCGCTCGCCTTGATCTCTTGGGATTCGAACTCCCACTCTAGGAGCATCCCTACCCTTTCCATGCCTGCGTTCAACACGCGCTAGATCGCCTTACGAATATCGGTGGCTCGATGCCCGGTTGTCGCAATATATTCTCACAACATCAATCCATAAGTAATTAGCTTATATGATAGTTATCACATCTGTGTATACTTTCTTTTGGTGGAAATATATTCTTCAGCCTTAAACTTATTATAAAATACTTTTAGCGCATTACATAAATGTGTCAGCGTGTACTATCGGTGGTATACATGGCACGGAACGTGTTAAAAATAACTTATTTCTTCATATATGTATGTATAAGTATTCTCATATAATTTAAAAAAATAAGAATATATATAAATGTGTGTGTATGTCTGTGTCTTTATATAATATATACATATATCAGTACATAAATTTTATTAAAATGTTGATATCGTATATAATGCGGTATCAACACCTCAATAAAATTTATGTGCTAATTTTTCTTTCTCTTAAAAGAAGAAACTTTTTGACAAGGGTTATTTTCGTTATTCTTTAATATTAATTGTATTAAGTATGTGAGAAATTCACCTTGCGACAGTGACCATAGTGTGATAAATTATGCCAAATACGATATAGCCGGCATATAAGAGCCAAATATTGTAACTGTAAGAAGATGCCAATAGTATAAATCCTTCTAAAAACGCGAATACAGCACACGTTATGTCTCCTATTAAAGCCCAGTTTAATCGTATTTTTCCTACAGAAAATACGCTTATTGCACCTGATAAAGAAAAATTTCGTAAAAAAATTACTATACAGAAGTTTATCTAATTAAAGCAAATCAAATAATAAGATAAGTAAAAAAAAAATTAGTATATATGATTTAACTGAATTATTTTTTTAAATAATCTTGTTATTTGATTTGCTTTAATTTTATTCCAAAATTCATCGATAAGGAAAATAACGAATTTTGTATTTAATATCAATTTGAATATAAATAGTCCTATTTTATTTATAGCAGGTAGATTGAAAGAATATTATTTATCGAAGTCAAAACAAATTAATACTATTCGCTTGTAAACTTTTTTATCTTGAACAGATAAAAAGCAATTAAAAGCAATTAAAAAGTCGAGATTAGTCGCGCAAGATAATCAATAGACGATTAACAAATGCAATGATAATAGTTATATAGTAACATTGTTTCAGCATAATTTTTAAGATTCATTATTTTAAAGATTATATAAATGTTACAATATATAACTTGACTATTTTTAATTTTTCTCTTATTTAATTTCTTTTTTTATACCAGAATCGATGCGGGTTCGTGTTAATTTCTTAACATTGAGAACTCATACACTTGTTACATTCTTTTTTACTCTTTTATATCAGTTTTAAAATGTCATATAATTATTTTCTTTATTTTTTAACAAGTTAATGCATATCTTAGCAGGTGTACAATATATTTATCTCTAAAAAAAATTTATCTTTAGTCTCATTAAAAAGATGAGCAAAAAATACAATTCTATTAAAAAAAAAAACTGCATTAATAAAAAAATTTTACACCACGAACGATAGAAGTATTTAAGGTTAAAAAAGACAAACACAAGTTCATATACTGTTACGAAGCACGTATGCATAAACGAATACTGATTTGTTAGCTTCTTCCGTGTAACTGTCAAACGTGATAATCGTCAATTATGTTCGATGTATCGAGCAGACGTAGACAGACTGGTATTCATTTACACATACTTTGTTTTACTGCACTTCATGTTTTGTCATCGTATGAGTTTGTAATTGTTGTGTTTCATCAATAAGTTATCTTATCTTATTTTTATCTTGCATACCTTGATTTTGTTATTAAAATCTTTTTGTATAAATCTTTACATGATTTGCGATTTTTTATGAGTGCTATTTAATTTTAATTAAAATTTATAACATACTTATCACACACTCATTATTTCGTTTAATTTACAATTTGAAAAAAATCCAAAATATGAATTAAAATATTTCTATCTTGCATATACATAAATAAGAGATTGTCTTGTTATTAAATTTTCAAATATCTCGACTTGAAATGCTGTATTTCATATTCTTATCTTTTATTTTCAATTTCATATTTCATAGAATTTAAATAACATGGTTGTATTATTAAAAATGCCTTTCTCTTACCTATAATCGCATATGTAAAATCCACAGCGCCATTGTAAATCCTATCATCCGGTTTCACCGCAGTTTGCCACAGCAATTGTGAATAAGTGACAACCAAAAGATATCCACAAGTAGATAAAGCCCACCAGGCCGACCATTTGATCACATGATAATTAGTGTAAGCAAGTACAAAATGTTTCCACAATAGTAAATACGCGTTCTTGATCTTACGCAACAATGTGCCTGTTTTCCTATTTTTGTCATACGATTTCCGTGAATTACTCGATCGTTCCTGTTCAGTAACATTCTCGTCGTCATCGGAAACGTTAGTGCGATGAAAATAAATCGATTGACTCACAGAAGGTAGCAAGAGTGACCAGACTGTCGCAATGATAAAGGCTGGAAATTAAATTATATATTTTGCAATACATATAACATAAATTATAAAAAATATATACACAAGTATGTTTTATATTATATATAAATAAAAAACTCTTTTCATTAACTGAATAATTGTTTGTATAATTATGTTCTAAATTTTATGTAAATTTAAATATTGATAATACTTCAAATTTATATATATAATTTATAATTCAAATTTATCTTATGTACCTGAAAGAGTTAAATAATTGAAACAAAATAATAGTTAATGTCGATGATTAAATAATTGAGTTGATGATAGTTTAGCAAATCATAGGAAGCTGTTAACTGAGCTATAAAGCCAGACATGCTGCGTCCAAATAAAGAAGCTGCTTTAGTATAACTTGTGACTTCTTGGTAATGTATTTTATCTACTTTGGCATATATGTAAGTATAATAAGCCACTTCAGCAGACATAAATAGCCCAAAAAAAAATTTAGCAATCTGTAAAACCACTACGATTTTTCCGAGTATTATCAAAAGGAAATTATAGTGCCAGAAAGACCACAGAGTATTACGATAGGTTTGTATCTAATAAAATCTGTGATCAGAAACATAAGTATTAAGGTCGATAAGTAACTATACGTAGTCACAGGATAAATCTTATGATTCACCTAAAAGATCAACATGTTTTTAACATCATTTAAATTCATTTAAATGCGCATTCATAAAATTAATTTCACCGAACTAACTTCATTGGCTGTAAAATTTTTCCACGGCCCAGTCAAATAATCAGTAATAAATGATTGAGAAGGTCGAAAGTCTTTAAAACATCCAAACATGCATAAAATACATGAGATTTTGAGCCAATGCATGTTTTATAAATATTTGTTAAATATTCTCAATAATTATGTTATGTCAGTAAATTTAAAAGAAATTTCAATATGTATCTGCAAAAGAGTATTAATTTATTTATGTAATACAAAATTAATGTCATAAATAAATAATATGTCTACTTTAAAATTTCTACTTAGATACTTTTATGTATAAGAGTAAAACATGTAAGTTAATATGCTACTAGTTATTTAATATACATTTGAATATTGTTTCAATAATTAATTATTCCTTATAAATATAATATTCTATGTATTACCTGATATCTGTTTAATTATTTATGACAAAAAGCAGATCATTCTATAATCAGTCTTACACTCCACAGTAACGTTCCTGTTATCTTCACTCGTCAGACTACTCATGTACGTTCATAGCGCACTCTTATAAGAATACTGCCCTCTAGTTTAATAAAGAAAAACTAAGTAAAAAAAAAGATACATATAACTCTAAAACATTTGTTCTTGCATATAAATGAATTTTAAATTTTATGTGAGTTGTCTTATTAAATTAGTATTTATAGATATTTTTTCAAAGATTAAGAAAATTTCTATATAGTGAACAGAATATTCAATATATAATTTTATAATTTCAACTTTAACGTAATATAAATTTTTTAAACTACAGAGAATAGATAAAATAAATCAAATAAGTAATAAAAAACAGAAATAAATATATCAAAAAATTTAATATACTTTACCTAACATTCCAGATTACATTTCATGTTATGTTAGAGAAGAAATATTATTTCCATAGGGTAAGACGGTTCAACTTTCAGCCATTTGTACAGACTCAAACAGCAGGAGCTACACATAATTATCAAAGCATAAAATTAATTTTAACATTTTCCAATGTTGCATGAAAATATCATGCAAGAATCAAGTTTATCTGTTAATAAATTTGTAACTTAAAACTTATTACCAATGTGTTACAAGGTTAACTTCTTCTGTAAATTAATAGGATTGACCATTTTTGCATCATTAAACTTGCAAATTGATTCTATAAAGATATACAAAAAATTAATAATCTAAACAATTCATGTAAAATAATAAATATAATTAATATAAATATCAATGTAAAAATTAATTTAGATTTACAGAAGGCAGAGTCGGTGTTGTAACTTGATGCAAATTTGTCAATTTTTTTCTTGATTTAAAATGTCTATCATAGACAAATTCTTTATCACGCAAGTGTAACCAGTTTGTATTTTCATAACTGCTTATCGATTTTAACGATTTCTTTTCATCTTTTTCCAATGGAAATATATATAGTTTAAGATCCATTGATCTTAATATCACGTATATCATATAAAACATATTACCTTCAAAAAAATATATAAAATTAATCCTAAGAAAATTTTTACTGACAAATGCAAAAACATGTCTTTAATCTTTCATATAAAATCAAATTTTATCAAAATGAAAAAAACCAGCAAAAAAAACAGATAATTAAAATACAAGAGAAAGAAAAGAAAATTAAAAGAAGATAATCGTATAAGTGTACAAAACATGTCACACAAGAAGATTTTATCATTCTTCGTCACTTATTATTAGATCCCAATCGGTATCAATCATCATTAGATACATTTTGCCAAAAACACATCGCTTAAATTATATCTTCACTTCAGTCTTGTATATATAATATTCAATATAAATATAATTTTAGAATTAGAAAAAAATATCTGGATAGAATTGATCTAACCGTGTTAAGTCAAATGGCTCTATAATATTATATATACAATATATATACAGGGTGGCCCACATAAATGTTTACAGCTGGATATCTCGGGAACTATACCATCGATTTTAATGGTTGAGATCTAAAATTGTATGGTATTAAAAGATCTTCAAATGTGAATGGAAGTTTGTTTCAAAACTTTAGTTGCTTTGTTGGGGCAAAAGTTAACATAACAATTTTAAATGGAAACCTGTATATGAAATTATATTTTTGGATTCTACGAAAAAAAACAATTAAGTTTTATTTG
>JANQDE010000601.1:32048-50150 GCA_037157785.1 Cephalotes varians
TTTTTTTTCCGTACGGTAAGTTTCACCGAGTTAAGAAATAAGTCGAATTTTTTCATATTTTTGAATTCAATGGATATCGATTAAGAAATTTGAAAAAAATTTAGTTTTTTCTAAAACGGAAAAACTTAAAAAATTATTTGTCTTGAAATGTACTTTTACGTAAATTAATTAAAATTTGTGTAAGATTTTCCTTTAATAATTTTTTAAATTATAAGATATAAAATTTATGATCTTTAAAAAACATCATTATTTATTTTAAAAAATTCACAAAAATATATCATAAGAAACAAAAATTTGTAGTAATATAGTGAAAAAGATCAATTACACAGCTCCACAAAAAAAAAATGAAAAAATTGCTTCTGGGACCTGACCCATCAAACTATATATAATTGACCACGCTGAAATCGAATCTGAGGTCCAAATAATCCCATCACGTCAGGTTTTTTTTCCTGAAAAATAATATGATAAAAATGCTTTAATCAAAATAATATATTTTACAGAGAGAACTTTTTGGTTTCCTTTACAACTCCGACCATTTCTTTTTGCATAAATGAGCGATATAAAGGATTCAATTCCTGTRACAGCAYGGYTCTGTTACGGCGTGTAAAATTTTTGCACGCTGTAACAATATCGTGCGTGTAGCGTGCCATTTCAAAAAGAGAGTTTGTGATTTTTTTATCATACCGTCACTGTGCTGCTACAACGTAACAGTGTGTTAGCTATAAAGCGTAACATTATGTCAGCAACGTGCGGTTAACGTGCTGTTTACATGATTTGTTTCATGTGACTTCACGAATTTAAACACACATATATATAATACAATATTTCTGCACTAAACTCGTCACACGTAAAAACACCGTGCAATTTCAAAAATACAGCACACTATAAAATTTTTGTGCTGACAATGCGATTAAATACGGGAGAAAAACTACATGCGGACTCGGAACGGGCACAGAGATTCAGCACGAAACCCGACACGGGTAACAGTATCATGCGCTTTCAAAGTTACAGTACGCAGTTTTGTTTTAATGCTGGCACTGTGGTACAATTTGAAGCAGTAACTAAAATCTTATGACATTGAATTGTACGATACCAGTACGATATTTAAACTATTGAAAATCACAGCGCGTTTCAGTCGTGCCTTTGCACGTTTGGCTATCTGGGCATTTCATTCAACCTAAAAGCTAGATTTCTTATTTTAGTTATATGTGTTGACATATCAGAACCCTTTTCAAATTTTACGTTATGAAACTGTTAATAAATTACAACATTATTATTCTGTTTCTCTTTCATAAATATTACATATTTTAGTCCACATTTCAAAAGCAGTATTACAATTCATAATATGTATAAAAGGTTTCTTATCTAATGTAGAAATTATTATTTTTTTGCGTGATTGCATCCTTTTTTCCCATAAATCATTTCTTTCTTGTATATTTTCTGTTACCAATTTTAAAACTTCACATTGACTTTAAACAGAATTTTAACTTGAAACTTCCATTTCTGAAAATTTTCGACACCAACTAACTTTTCGATATTATAAAATTCTTCCGCAATTTTAGCCATTTTACTAAATAGTTATTTTATATATTTTATTCTTATATTTTATATACTCTATTCTTTTTTTTTTTTTAATTTTTTTAAGCATAATATTTTGCCATAACACATTTCATTTTATAAGAAAGAAATTATTTTTTTTTAATATTTAAATTTTATATTCTTTAT
The DNA here is from genome assembly GCA_037157785.1 of Cephalotes varians. Lineage (NCBI taxonomy): Eukaryota > Metazoa > Arthropoda > Insecta > Hymenoptera > Formicidae > Cephalotes > Cephalotes varians. The sequence continues at coordinate 33,774 of JANQDE010000601.1, forward strand.
TTCATTTTAAAAAAATATATTTATTGACTATGCCTTACATCTATTTAATCTCTCATAATTCAATCTAGATGTTTAGATTTTTATCCTTTTATTTTACTCTTTGGTTTATTATCTTAGATTAATTATATTTTATTTTATTTTATATATATATATATATATATATACATATATATGCCTTTAAAGATATTTAATTTAACTTTACTACGTAAATTTTTACTTTATTTTCTTTTATTTATTTATTTTTTCGTATAATATTTACATACTGTTATTAATCTTTTAGTTCTTATTCTCACTCTTTTTTAACAATTTATTTATTTACTTGATTTTATTAAATATTTTTTTCTTATCTATTTTTATCTATTTTTATTTAACTCAATTTGACTTTCTTTTAAATTTTCCTCTCTCTCTCTAGATTGAGCTATTTCAAATTTTTATTCTTTAATATCATTATATTACGCATTCCCATTTCCTTAGCAACGTTTAAGCTCATGGCACATACAAAAACGTAAGGCAGTAAGACGTAAGCAGTAAGCGAATTGATCACAGTAGAGAACGTAATGCGATTCTCAACTTTACGTCTTACTGCCTTACGTTTTTGTATGTGCCATGGACTTTATGCTTTCTTTAGCTACGTCTTAAGAATAGGAGTGGTATAAAGAAGGAGGAGGAGAAGAGAATGTTGTTCTGGAATGTGAAATAGGAAATAGGAAATAAGGATAAGGAATGGTGGAGGTACATAGTAGGTTTTGATTTTAAGTTTGAGTGAAATGTAATTCTGCTCCGAACTTTTCGGAGTAGACTTCGGCTTTTGCGTCCGTTACGCACTTTTCCGAACGCGGAACGCGTGAAAGCACGATCCCGTTTCGGAGCAAGGATAGGAAAGGTGTAATGGTACAATTCGACACGTGATTCACAGGAATAACTTTATTTGACTATTGGAGTACAACTCCGGTTTAACACGACACGACTCCGGACTACCGGCTTATTCCGACGCTTGATATATGTAACGACTGATGTCCTCTCGGTACGATTTTCCGATGAGGAGTGATCCACCCGGATTTGGGCGGAAGATCGATCGCACTAATGATTATTCCGGATTACTCCAGATTATTCGACTATGTACATCACTTCCGGAGCAGCGCAACACCTGCTCCGATTACATACCGCGCGCATGACCGAGCTGTCAAACGACATCGTGGCGACATCGGTCGGTAAATTCCTTACAGAAACATGGGTAGATGAAAAGGGATGGAAAGGTTACTGAGATCCCATGATTGGACGTGTGACTTTGCGGTAAAGACAAAGAATAAGGGAAGAGTGAGGAGAGGCTTTATAATTGGAAAGAAAAAAGAGTGGAAGTTGGACAAATGTAACCTAATAGCAAAGAAAAGGGAAGGAGTAATAAGATCCGAAATAGAAGTAGACAAGGAGCCCATAGTTATTATTTCAATTTACGGTAAAAAAGGAGGGAAAAATTTGACGGAAATTTGGATGCAATGGCAAAGTTAGAAGGAGAGGAGAATGTAATAATAGGGGGAGATTTTAACCTGAGAATAGGAAATTTAGGAAAACAAGGAGTGAAGGAAGGGGAAACGGACAGGTATAGCAAGGATATATGTATAGGTATTGGAGGAAGGAGTTTTATGGATTAGTTAAGTGAAATGGGATGGGAGGTACTAAATGGTTGCACAGAAGGAGACTGGGAAGTTGAGTTTACATACGTGCGAGGGGGTGTTTAGTAATAGATTACGTGGTGATAAATGAGCGCATAAGTAATAGGACAAAGTGCTTTAGAATAGGGAACAGGGTGGACTTGGATCACATGTCACTGGAGCTGACCATGGAGGTGAGATTAAGAGAAGGGCATGGCAAGCGGAAGGATAAGGAAGAAAGAAAAGGAAGGAAATGATCGTCTGGAATCAGGAGGCAAAAGAGGCGTATGTGAAAAGAACAGATGAGATGATAAGACAAACAAGAGCCGAAAAGAAGGAGTTAGCGTCGTGGAAGAAAAATGGGAAAGGCTTAAAAGGATAGTTCATGGGGCGATGGTGAAGAAGAGGCTAAAGATAAAGGAAAAAAAGCTGGGTCACAGAGAATGGTGGGACAGAAGATGCACAAGAGAGAAGAGAGAGAGAGAGAGAGAGAGAAGAGAGAGAGAGAGAGAGAGAGAGAGAGGAAGAGAGAGAGAGAGAGAGAGAGAGAGAGAGAGAGAGAGGAGAGAGAGAGAGGGGGGGGGTAAGAGAGGAATGAAGAAAATGTACTGGTGATGGAGAAAAGGAAAGATAGAAAGGAGCAGATACATAGAAGAAAGGAAAAAGTTTAAGGCAGTTTTGGAGGAGGTCCAAAAGGAAAAGAGAACAAGGGAGGAGGAAGAGCCGAAGAATATTAAAAGGGAAGCAGATGTGTGGAAATATGTCAACAAGAAAAGAGATACGAGGAAATAGAACAAGAACGACATTGGTAAGGAAGAATAGACATTTCATGGAATTACTGGAAGGTGAAGAGATGGAAGGAAGACAGAGAAATATGAATGAGAAGGTTAGAGATCCAATGGAAGAGGAGTTAAAGGTGGAGGAATTTCGAAGAGCAATTAAGAGATTAAAGGTGAAGGCGGCGGAAGTAGATAGGATTCCCATGGAAATATGTGAGCAAGGAGCTAGAAGAAGAGATGATAGACTTAATAAAAACAACAAGAAACGATACCTTGCGATTGAAAAAAAGAGTATAGTAGTGCCGTTGTATAAAAGAAGAAAAAAGAATGGATAACTATAGAGGGATATCTTTATTGTGCACGGCATATAAGGTGTACGCAGAGATGTTGAGAAATAGGATAGAAAAGGAAGTGGAAAGAAAAGGTATGATATCCGAGAGTCAGGCGGGTTTTAGAAAAGGGAGAGCGACTTTGGATAATGTTTTTGTATTAAATCACGTTATGCAGAGAGAAAAAAGATACGGAGGGGAGGATGGAAAAAAAATATATCCTATTTTAAAACCACCACGTAAATATCTCGTTAGGGAAAAATTGTCAGTTATTGAGGGCCACTGAAGATTAGCACTGGTTAATTTAGATAAATGAGGGTAATTGATGATTGGCACTGATCATTTTAAATAATTAAAGGTCATTGAGTATTAACAATGGTCATTTTGGATAATTGACGATCACACCTGATGACAATTTTCATAAATTAAGCTATTTTTTATCTTAAAATAACTTTGAAAAGACAAAATTTAACGTTCAGACAAGGATCTAAACGTAAAATTTTGCGCTTTTTTCCGAATCCGGGGTCAAAAATAGGGATTTCTATTTAAAAAATTTGCTCTGACCTTCAAATAACTTTGAAGGTCAAGTTCAAGGTCGAATTGAAGGTCACCCTCTGATGTCCCCCTACAAATCCAACAACTTTTGTAAAGGTTATTCTTGGATTGGTAGCTCCCCTGACAAGATATTCATGTGATGATTTTAAAATGGGACACCATGTATATGTTTTTTGTGGATCTGAAGGTTGCTTTTAATAAGGTGGACAGAAACAAGTTATGGAAAGAACTAAGAAAAAAAAAGAGTAAAGGAAAATCTAGTCAGAAGAGAGGAGAAAATATATGAAGAGAGAAGTGATGATACGGATGAGACAAGGACTTACTAGGAGTTTTAGGACAACGAAGGGAGTGCGTCAAGAATGTGTGAGTCCACTCCTATTTAACATGTATATGACCGAATTAGAGGAGAGGCTAGAAAGGCGAGGAATAGGAGATGTAGGAATAGGTAGTCAAAGAATTTGGAATTTGGCGTACGCGGTCGGCATAGTATTAATTGCGAAAAATAGAGATGCGATGTTGGACATGATGATGACTTTGAAAATTTTCCTTAAGGACAGGAATATGGAATTGAATGTGGAGAAATGAAAGATACTAGTATTTAATAGGAGAGGTAGGGACAGAAAAGAGAAATGGAAATGGAATAAGAAGGTAATAGAAGAAATACAAGTGTTCAAATATTTAGGTTTTGTGATAAGTGACAATGGTAATTATAAAGAACACATAAAAGAACCAATTAGGAAAGGTAGATTGATGTGAAATTGCGGCGAAAAAGATGTGGGGTTTAGGAGAAAGAATTTGCAGGAATGATTTTAAAAGAAAATGGAATTTGTTTAGATATTTAGTGCAAAGTGTAATGGAATATGGAGTGGAGATATGGATTTGAGAGGAAAAAACTGACTTAGAAAAGATAATATATAATTACGTAAGATGGATTTTCGGTTTAGAGTTCTGTACCCCGAGGTATTTAATATCAAGGGAGCGCTGGATTTGATGAAATTGAGCGTGGTGTGGGGCTTAAGAGCGAGGAGATATGAGGAAAGGTTGCAGTTAGGAAGAGCTGGTAGAATTGCTAGGGAATGTTGGATGAAAAAAAGGCAATATGGATGGAGGAACAAATATGAAGAGGAAGAAGAAAAATATTTAAATAGAATAGGATGGGACGCGGAGATAGAGGAAAGGATAGAATGGAATAAGGAAGAAATAGAGAAGGAGGGGAATAATTGAAAGGGAAAGATGTAGGTTGAGAAAGGAGGAAGATGAGAGAATTAAGAAAGCGAGGTACAACACGAGATATAAAGAGTTTAAAGCTTTAGAAGGATGTTCGAGATATTTAAAGACAGAAAATCTAGAAGAAATAGGTAAGGGGGAGGAGATAAGGGCTTTAGTAAAGTTGAGATGTGGTAACCTAGAAAATGCGAATAAGTACTGGCTGAATAAAGAACTGTGGAAATGTGTGTTTTGCGAGAAAAAAAAGGATAGCTTGGAGCACTATGTAAAAGAATGTAGTGAAGTAAAAGTATGGTTCAGGGAGATGGGAAGTGAGGATGCGGAAATTGTAAAGCAACTCTGGGGAGAGGATTTAGATAGTTGTAAAGGAAAGTTACTTAGGAGATTAGTTAAGGAAAGAAGAAAGAGACCAAAGATCAAAGAAAAGAAACGAAGGTAAAAAGAGAGAAATGAAAGTTGAGTATAGGTAAGAACTCAGATAGCAAACCTGAAAAGACAGATTTTGAGCAGAATCTGTTATAAATTTCAGATGCCAGAAAGGCAACAAATTTCACACAGAATCTGTAATATCTGAYGATGTCAGCAAATTRCTGYTAGAAATCTGACAGAACTTGTTGACATTCTATGCCAGCAGAGTGGCGATAGAAAACAGAACCTTCTGTCAGAATCTGACGGCAGACTGATAGCAGAAATCGAGTAGGATCTGCGCTATCACTGAATATTATTTCCAAGATTGCCGCTAGATAGTGTTCATTGGTGTCGTATTTAAAATTTGTCGGGGTCTTTATATAACTGAAATCTATTGAAACTGAGGCATGTCATAATTATTTCTACTATTATTTATGCGTACACTTATTAGTGCGATATGATTGTGATTTTGCAACAAGAAAGCTAATAAGCATAATTAGAAAATGCTGTTAGATCGATGTTAGTACAAAGAAGAAAAGCTATATTTTTATGATTTTAAAATATCTTCTTCAGAATATATTCTCAAAATCTAATGTGCTTTAATGTAAACTATATTAATTTCTGTTAATAAACTTTAATATTATTTAATTTTTACTTATTATGTTTAAAATTACTATTTTAAGAATAAATAAAATAGAAAAAGTTATTTTTGAAGATTTTTCAGTAGCAATGACGTCACAATTTAAATACCTATAAAAGCAGCAGATCCTGCTCGATTTCTGCCACCAATTTGCCGTCAGATTCTGTCCGCAGGTTCTGCTCGATTTCTGCTGCCAATCTACTTACTATGTGAACAGATTCTGTCGACAGAACGGAAGCAGAATGGGACCGCAGTTGATGTCAGCCTGCTGACATTTTCTGATCAAATCTGCTGCCAGTCTGTCGACAGTCTGCTAACATTTTGTTTGCTGGGAAGAAGATACTAAGTAAGGAAAGGCATAGAAGCAGGTTAAAACGGAGAGAATTTGAATGGATAGGGTATACGGGTAGAGAGTTAGGCAGAAATAGAAGATAGAAAGAAAAGCGTGTTTGGTTTGGTTTGTATACTATGTAAATAATTTAGTGATGGAGGAGTAAATGGAAAGCTCTGTGATATGTACATATAGTAATGTTGTATTTTAGTGTGATAGAAATTATTTAGTTATTAATTATTTATTTGATGTTTAAGTAAACATAAAGATAATATAGGAGTAGGTGTATGGCAGAGTATGGATGGATGAGTGTGTTTAACAATATTTGTAAACCAAGTCTTCTTCTTGGCGGTATATTATATATCTTACATATATGTATTATATATGTGTATACTTTTTCTTAGCTGAAGGTATATAATAAAGCTATTCTATTCTATTATAACATATATTAGAAAAATGATTTCACACATTAACATCCATAGTCTTCAAGTTACTGAAAAACATTTTTCATTATAACTCTCTATGCAAAGGATGGGAAAATGATTTTTATTTGTTACATTTAAAAAGATCTATCAAAAAATATTTTACATATTATTCCATTAAAAAATAATAATATAATTTTTTGCCTCTTTTTAGCGGCGATCTAGATCTGTGATTTAAAAAGTATTAACGAAAAAAATTTTCTCACTATAATAGTTTCAGAAAATCATCTTATAACACTCTATGTGATACACTCTGTATAAAATAAAAGTAATAGGGACAATAATATAACATTCACTATTTTACATATAATTATTTTATAGCAAAAATTATTTTATAATTTTTATTATTTTCAAATAGCTCTTTAAAAGCGATGATAGTTTAGAATTATTATATGCAAGCATTGCATATTATTATCCAACAAAAATTTTAATATTTTGCAAATTTTTTAATCTAGATTGGAATTGAAAGAATGATTCCTGAATCATTTTTGTTCCGAATATTTTAACAAGTTGCAATTAGTGTAAATGGCAGAGTTTCTAGAGTAATTAAAAAATATGATTATCTAAGCACAGAATATTAATAATCTCATTTATCTTATTTTTTACTCGTATATGCGAGTTTAAATAATACACATGCGGCAAAAAATCACGCACATTTGCTGTATGAAACAAAAATGCGCTAATATTATCTACATAATACTGCATTTTCTTACACTTGTATTATTATGAAACATTCGGAATGAACAGAATTGCATTAAATCGAAAAAAACAAGTAAATAATCAACTGCATTTATTCAAATAAATTCTCAATCAGTATCCAAGTGATAAATAATGGAAGGCATGACAAGTAACGAGAGATGGGAACCAATCAGATTGCTTGGCGATATAAATAGACATAATGTACACACAAATATCTTTAATTTATTATGTTACACATTCACAGTAAGTAAAAACATAGTGTCCTTTCAATATCCATTATACTGTCCCTATGCCAGTATAAGTACAACGTGAGTGTTCATCGGGAAGGAAAAGTATAAGAGTTCTATCGCTTGCACTCGTCCTTCTGATTGCTCTGTGTTGTATCAGCACCCATATTAAAATGTTCTTAGCCTGGACATAATTAATACTCGCGAACAATACACATGTTCAGAGTGTGTATTTGGATCACCTTGCTTTCTCACCGGCTCTTTGGATTCTAATCGCGGAATCCTCTCAGCGATTTTTTCTCGATTGTCAGAGAAGACGCGGCTGAAAGTTCCGTCGCAGGGAAACATTACTGGCGAGCATTGCGATGGCACTTTGATCAGTGATGAAAAAATATCACGAGGATGATTCGATCGGTGATCGTATACCTTGATCGCGAACGAGTTTTTCCTTTTCTATTACTTCGCTATCACACTAATAACTTTGGGAGGGGCTTCGATCTGTGAAGAAGTTCTTCAGAATGAAAACTTGTCCCACGGCGATGATCAAAATGCAAAGAGTTTCCATTACCGACCACCAGAGCACTCGCTCATTGAGCTCCTCCGCGCGTTTGCGACCCTGAGCCTCTCGCAAACGGTGATGCGTTTGATAGTCCAGAATGCTGATTAAATTTTTGTGCACTTCTTGTGCGGAAGACTCCATCTACAAAAAGAACTTGTGTATCACATATCAACAATTTTTATCTATGTGTTGTAAAAAATCATAACAATTTACCTGAGTCATGACTGTAACATGTTCTCCAAGACCAGGAAGCGGTAGTTCATCGCCAACTTGAAAATCCATATATACCAGCTTGTGGGAATATGTAGAAAACTCATTGCTGAAGCAAGCCTTATATATTCCCGACATGGTTGGTATAAAAGAATGTGAATCAAATTGTGTTTTTACTTGGCTATAAATAATCTCTTTATTTGGAGCTTCTAAAGTAACATCTACATCGTACTGGCCACCTGTAACCACCTGAAAAATACAAAAGGATACTGGTCACAAATTATTTTAGAAGCGTAGTGTTCTCTTTGCACATAAAATATCCACAAATCAATAAAATAATTCTAAACCGATAAAGGAAAGTTGCGATATTCATAAAAATATTATCGCTTCCTCTTAACAAAATTTTTTTAGAAAGGAGCATAAAATGCATTTTAATTATATCTTTCCTCTCTTTCTCACTGTAAGATGCGAATGCAAGACAACACAATTAAAACAGATCAGATTAATCAAATGAAATTTTATATTTTTGTCCATTCTTTGAATACAATTAATCTTATTATATAACATTGATCTCATTATCCATTATGTTAATATCCATTTTGTTAATTGCATTATTCGCTTTTTGCTCATACTATTTCTCATTCGCTCGTTCGACGTTGAAATTAGACGAACGCGGCATACTGCGCCGCGAGCGATAACAGCGACGTGTCATCGCGACGCGAGTATAAGTAACATTATCGGTGATTGGTATCCGACAGCGTTGCGCACCTGAAACTCCAACGTAGATGAGACATTCTTTTCGATTTCTTGGTAAAAACATTCTTTGGCATTGTCGGCCAATTCGAAGGTTAACTCGACGCCGCCCGTAAGTAGGAATGCGCCGAGCAGTGAGACGAGCAACAGCCAGACCGACCAGTAATCCATTCTTGTTTTTTGCTTGTTCGACGCTCACGCGGCTGTCACGTCACTGATCCGCACGCATTTAAGATTCTTTTAAAAGTGGAGAAAATTCGAGCGAGAGTACCGACCGCTTTCCACTTCTTTCCCCGGCGGCACCCCGACGATCTCGATCTCTCGCAAATAAGCTATTTTAACGTGGCCGGATGTCGATCGCGCGCACGACGTAACCGCGTTCGATGCTCGCAGCGCGCAACTGCGGAAGTGGCTACGTTCACGACGCATTGTAAAGGCTATCGCCTCCGAAATATAATAATACTGTAATATAATATAATATAATACTGTAATATAATAATATTGTAATATAATATAATAATACACGGGCGCTAGTGCCGTGAAATGATAAAGAGGGTCTTCTTCTTCTTCTTCTTTCGGCCTGTGGATTTCCGACAAATAAACTCAGTCGTCGTACCACGCTTTCTTGGTCGTACTTAACGGACTTATATTTGAAGGCCAAGAGTCCGTCCGTATTTATCTCAAATTATTTTTCTTATATGGATTTATTGTCGGCTTTGGATATTAACATATCTTAAAGAAGGGAGACCCTCTTATAACCAGTACAATGGATGTTTGAAATTTAACTAGATTGAAATATTTAATTTAGAATTAGCTATATTTGCAAATTTTAACAGGATTTAACAGCAATTTTTTTGTTGAAGTTACCCAACAAATATTCGATAGCGAAGGGGTCCGATCATCGACATGGAGATCTGGACTACTGATCGAGGTGGTGGGATAGAGACACGCGTGGAGTGAGAGGCAGATAATAGCACGAACTTCCTTCTCTGTCTATCAAAGCCAATCAGACTTTGGTGGGGACCTGATTGGCTTTGATAGACAGAGAAGGAAGTTCATGCTATTATCTGCCTCTCACTCCACGCGTGTCTCTATCCCTACCACCTCATCAGCGGTCCAGGTCTCCATGTTGATGGGTCCAATAGATTTAAATCTCTTAATACATGAGCAGCCCCTTCCTTTCCCATCCAGAGTGGGGCATACCCAAAAGATATGAGTGAATTCGTTTATGCAGTCATTGGCTTAGTTTCCACCGAAGCCTTTAATTCGCACCTAGTGCGACGTAGAATCAAATTTAAGTCAATGGAAATGCAATAGATAGTCAATGGGAATGAGAGTGAGCTATTGCATTTCCATCGACTTAAATTTGATCCTACGCCGCACTAGGTGCGAATTAAAGGCTTCGGTGGAAACTAGAGCATTGCTGCAGAGGGTATCATTTTATCTTTGTTTCGTCCAATGAACGTCCAATGAACAATGAAAATAAAATGGCTGCGTTCAACAGAGAAAGCAGCTTAGTAAGCGCTTTGCGCTGATTGAATTATATTTTTAGATCTAGAGGAACAGTCCTATCTCAATTTAGATCTAGAAGTATAATCCAATCAGCATAAAGCGCTTTCTAAGCTGCTTTCTCTGCTGAACGCAGCCATTGATACCCTCTGCAGCAGTGACTGCATAAACGAATTCGCCCCTATGATTCAAGTTCTGAGTGACGTAACCACATTCGCAACTAGGCGAATCAATTAGTCGCATTTTAAACAAATAAGGGCCAATTTCGGGCCAATTTCACCAACGTCGGTTAGATTAACCGACGGTTAATTCCAATAGAATTATCCAATCGCATTTGTCTTTGACCAGAATGAACCAATCACGGTTGACANCAACGTCGGTTAAGCTAACCGACGGTTAAAGTGTCAATCGTGATTGGTTTATTCTGATCAAAGACAAATGCGATTGGACAATTCCATTGGAATTAACCGTCGGTTAGTCTAACCGACGGTTAAAGTGTCAATCGTGATTGGTTTATTCTGATCAAAGACAAATGCGATTGGACAATTCCATTGGAATTAACCGTCGGTTAGTTAACTGACGTTGGTGAAATTGGCCCTGAGAGCAGTGATGAAAGATCTTGCAGGCTAGCACCACGGTGGTGACGTCACGCTCGGCTATTCGGCTCGTGGAAGAGCGCAGACATACTATGTTCTGCCTCGTTTCCACCAACCCCGCTATGCGAGCAAGACACTGAAGGCCTCAGTGTCTTGCTCGCATAGCGGGGTTGGTGGAAACGAGACAAAACATAGTATGTCTGCGCTCTTCCACGAGCCGAACAGCCGAGCGTGACGTCACGCACACGGACGGCGGTTCACGCTGTGTGCGTGCCCCCACCACCTCGGTGCTCGTGGTGCTAGCCTGCAAGATCTTTCATCACTGCCTGAGAGTTCGTTTTAGCGTAACCCATAACCATTCTAGATAGGACTTCACAGTCTTCCTTTCTTTTAGTGAATTTTCTCAAAAGAGGGTCTTAAGTGGTATCTCTGTTTCTTTCCAGCACGATTTTCTAATCTTTAAGAAATATCAACTTTTAATGCTTAATTACTACTTTTTCAATGCAGAGTAACATTTTTTTTCAAACTGTTATTTTTACATGAAAACACATCGATTGAGTGTATTTTTATTAAGATTTAAGTAGAGCAGATTAAACATTTATGCAGATAATGAAATTTATTTATCAATACATACGTGAAATATAAAATTTGTATATAAACATAAAATTATATACTACAATTTATACATTTATTTCATTTGTTCCTCCGTTGATTTTATTTTACCGAACAACGAATTGTACAATTCATTTTTTGCATTGTCTGTCCATGTATCGTACATTGTAATAGGTGCCATGAAATTAACTAACTTATTGTGAACATTATATCGCACTCTCCTACCTTTCGTTGCACGTGTATCAATTTTTCTTTTTATTTTTTTACGCATGTTCTGCAACTGGATCCACTGTTTGCTGAGTTGTATAGGATTCGTTACATCTGACGATTTATATTCTATCAAATCCCTCAATAATTGATGATAAAAATCGTCATCATCATAAATTTCTGGATCATATTCATGAATTCTTTTGCCATCATTGTCTTCGTTTGGCAAAAATTTACCGATGACATTGTATTCAGAACGCTTCAGTTGAGTTCTTTTTCGTAATTTGCTTATATCGCTCATGGCAAATTCAATTTGTTTCAGTGTTGTTTGGCTGGAGCTTTTACTCAACGAGCCTGTGGTAATCCGTGTCTTGTCATTCCATTTCTTAATAATAGAGTTTCTATACTCCCTATAGGAATCATGATCTTTTTGTAAAACTTTCTCATAGTCATTAAGTCTCAAACGCTTTTGAGGTAATAAGTGATCTTCAATCGCTTCTGCATCTTTATCAATGAATGATTGCTTTTCGTTTTCTAATTTGTCTTCAGTGTCAGAAATTATTTCTTCATTCATTGAATCATCTGCATTTACATTCGTATTTTTGTTGATTTTTCTCTTTTTAGCATCAATATATAGATTTTTTGTTTCAGGATATTGTTTCAATAAGAGATCTTTCAGACATAACATATTCTCCATGATTAATGCCAATTTGGTTTTAGTTTCATTTACTTTCTTCACAAAGTCTACGTTTGATCTGAATTCCTTATGTGTATCATATTGTGGCATTTGATTACTAATTACAACACACTTCTGCAATTTTATTCGCATTTCCAAGAAATTTTCCCATAATTTCAACTGGTTCCTAATACAGTTGCCTCTTTCTATTTCTGTCTTAACATTTGTTTCAGACATCGTTTCAATAGTAGAATTTTCCTGCTTGTAAAGCGGATTGTCAATATCCATATCATAATCATCTTGCTCTGTCAAATCAGACATGCTTTCTGAAGAATCTATAGATCTCTCTTTCAAATTTGTTTCTCTATTGCTGTCTAATTCATCATCACTTTGCTCCAATGTACCATCCATCTCTTCAACATCTTCAGAGCTTTCATTTTGTATATCTTCACTTATATTATCATCCTCATCGCTGCATATATCTTTCCTTGAGATCTTTTTACCAGCATATCTGTGTTAACAATGTAAATTGTGATATTTTCAAAATTTCATTCACATACTAATTCTTTTTATTTTTTACACGTACAAATATAAAATACATAAAATTACCTCTTATCCACTTTATCCAAGGTATCAATAGTTTGTCTACGAATTTTAGAAGTTCGAAATTCGTCGTCTGAAGCATCGTTCTCGTAAAATTCCACTACTTTTGCCTTTGTTTCCTCCGGTTCTTCGTCCGAATCCGACCCAAAATCCGGTTTCGTCGTAATTAAAGCATTTATTTTGTCAGCTAAACTCTTCCTGGCCATTTTTCCGAATTATTATGACATTACAAAACACGTGTTCAAAAATTAATTTAACCTCCAAGTTACAGCTCTTCCGATATATAATAGGTCTGTTTTTTATTCCTGCACTCTCTGAACTGATACACACGGTGCAATAAGCCTGGATCCTCATGCAGACACTGGCGCTTTGACACCGAGCGCTGATTGGATAAAGGGTTGTTTTAGTAAAAATTTTCTAGAAAGTTTCTAGTAAAAACAACACTTTACCCAATCAGCGCTCGGTGTCAAAGCGCCAGTGTCTGCATGAGGATTCAGGCTAAGTTGAAGTGAAAGAAACATATGTTTACTTTACTTCAACTTAGGGTAAGTTTCCACCGAGCGCGTCACGCGTCGCGTCGTCCATCGCGTCACGACGCGACGCGAGGTAAGCTTCAGAATAGCGTCGTTCTTATTCACACTGAACGCGTCGCCGCAAATCAAGCATGACAACCATAGAGATACTATAGATAGAGTAGAGAAGAGAGCCACGAAGGAGGGTTGTTGGTAGAAAGAGAAAGAAGACTGATACGGTCTTGCATCTCTCTCGTGCCTCTTCGCTGATTGGTGGGCCGGAACTGCGCGAGGGAAGAGAGGAGTCAAAGCAGAAGCAGACAGAAAAGCAAGAAATGTCATGAACAAACATAGAACATAACCTAAAGTATAGTTGTATATAATAATAAACAGTATTATCAAATTAGCATTTAATTATTGTACATAATTTATAAAATAACGTTTAATATGACAAACACCTGCGTTATTTGTAAAAAGTTCTCAGTCCGTGGTGATGGTCGAAGTTATCACAGGTAAATCTTTGTAACTATGTTTATATTATGTTTTTCAAGTAGCTTTCGTTTAATCATTAGCTAAATGTAACTGGTTTTGTAAATACAGGTTTCCAAACAACGTTGATTTGAATAAGAAATGGATGTGTGCCATAGGTATCTCAGTAGTGCCCAAAAGAGCTACTATATGCAGTGATCACTTTGATCAAAATTGTTTTCACCAGACAGATGGGTATACTACTGTCAGACGTTTATTGCCTAATGCAGTACCTTCAATCATAATAAAAGCAAAACCATCCGATTCATGTACTATAACAGCCAGTAATAATGAAGACTGCAAAAATAATGAACCAGTGAATGATGACAGTATGACAATAAGCAAGATGTTGGAAAAGGATGACAAAGTGTCTTGTAATAAATCATGTGATAAAAACGTTCAAGTTGTAATAAGTAATAGTGAAAATATGTTTTTACAATAAATTTTAAAACGTTTACCATTTCATTTATTACACTTTATGAAAAATCAGCTTCAGTTAAACTAGTCTCCGCCGCTGCTCAGCTGGGGTATGGGGTGAGGGAAGCACGACTACTGCCACAGCCAATCAGCGAAGAGGTGCAAGAGAGATGCAAGACCGTAGCGGTCTTCTTTCTCTTTCTACCAACGTCCCCATTCCACTTACAGGCGAACCAATACCTTGCCTCCTCTATCTATACTATCTCTATGATGACAACGCATGAGCGAGCACATAACCCAAAATTGGGTATACACTTAGCGAACGAACACTGAACAACAAAAATCTTAACATTTGGACATTCGTTCGTGTTCTGAAGTCATTCGTTGCTTCTTTCAGCTGTAACGAACACTTAGCATTCGGCCAGATTCGTTGCTTGCTGTATGTAAGTTAAGATTTTTACTGTTCATTCGGTGTTCGTTCGCTAAATGTATATTCAGTTTAATATCAAATTAAAATCGTGTACAAAATAAAATCGTGTAAACATAACTTCTCTGTCTCTGTATATGTCTCTCTCTCTCTCTCTCTCTCTCTCTGTGTGTGTGTGTGTGTGTGTGTGTGTGTACATTTTTTAAGGGTGCTTCCAATCCTAAAATCATCTCACACAAATCTCATATCTATGAGCTGCGCGCAATTCGGAATCTCATACATGGTGGAAGAAACCACCATGATCTCATACGAAGAATCTTTTGTCTCTAGAATGTCGAGCAATTTACCGCTGCATTGCGCAAGAAATCGCGCGGCAAATGATGCAATGAAATGGGATGTTTTGATTGGTTAATTCGTAACGCGACGGACGACGCGACGCGTGACGCGCTCGGTGGAAACTCACCCTTATGGCTTTGGCAAACAGGACGCGGCAAAGCGACAACGTGGCAACGCGATAGCCAATCACCGTCTTGCTCTCTAATGGCTCTTGCAGCCTAGCGCGATTAACGTCGCACGCGACGCGCGATATCCAATGAGCGTACAGCTTTTCCCGAAAATCTGTGCGCTCATTGGATATCGCGTGTCGCGTGCGACGTTAATCGCGCTAGTGTGAATCCAGCGTAAGGCCGGTTCTACAATAGAGTCGTAAGTAGTCACTGAAATCAGAGAGAAGCCTGAGAGCGGCCATGGCTGCGATTTAGCTGTTACCTTATTTTGAAGCGCCTCTATGTCCATAAAACGTGGACATTGAACTACATAGCCAATGTCCACGATCGCGTAGGTAATGTCCACGATTTTATGGTTCTCTTCCGTGCTATGTCCACGACCTTGTGGTTCTCTTCCGTGCTATGTCCACGAATCCTGTAGATAATGTCCACGACTTTGTGGTTCTTTACTGTGCTATGTCTACGAGCTTTTGGTTCTCTTCCGTGCTATATCAAGCGAAATGAATTAGACAAAAACTTGTATGACTTTTAATGTTACATTATACCGCTCTCATTAATAATAAACTTTTACAATAATTTATGAGAAATTATTAATATTTTCATGTAATTTATGTACCCAGTCCGTAAAAATGAGTCCGTATYAAGTATCAAATGTGATCGAATAGATAATATGAACAGTTGGAGTGCTGAACATTACGAGTTCAAGCCCCGCTTCTTTTTTTCATGTTTATAATTTACAATTAAGTAAATAAATTAACGAATAAGTAATAAAATGTATTTAAAAAATTATACATAAAAATACATTAAAAAATGTATTAAAAAAGAAAATAATTAATCAAGTAAGTATTAAACTAAAAAAATTGTTAAGCGATTTATAATTATTATTCGCACACTTTTCAAATCAACAACTGTACGAAAAGTTTTTTATTTAAT
>JANQDE010000603.1:7438-46119 GCA_037157785.1 Cephalotes varians
GGCTTTGTTGAACAAAGTTTTCGAAAATTTTGAAAAACGCCTGGATAATTGTATTGCCCATAACGGGCATCATTTGAACGATATTATTTTCAGTAAATAAAGAATTGTAAATCTTCAATTGTCTACTTTTTACTCGTGAAGCCACTAACCTCTCTCTTTCGATCCGGCCGCGCTAGGAAAAATTAAAATGTGTCAGGTTCCTCTGTCCAACCCTGTACATTCGCACTGTCGTGTATGGGTACAGGCGTTATTTTAATTATATCGTACACAGGGTATGCTACAATAGGAAATCTTAATATTATATATATGCTAGGATAATTGTAATGCGCGCCCGTAACAATATATTTTTGTATTATTCGCCAATTTGTTGTTTGAACTCTAAAGGGGAAATGTAATCCGCTAGTTAGTAAAGTGGTCGCTTCTTTTAGTTCGGTTATTATGGTTTCTGTTGGTAATAAGTGARTTAATATAGCGCCGTTTTTCGTGTGAGTCACAAAGTCTATAATGTCGTTAACGTCGTTTATCAGATCAGTCACTATTGTGTTTAGTATTAGTAAACGTTCGTCGATATCTTCTCGATGTATTGTTTTTGCTAATTGTTGTTGCATTCTATTCGTGACGTTTAACAGTAGGTTTTCGTTATAGATTAATGTCTTTTCTAGATTTTCTATGTGTCCTATTGTGGCATTTAGAATTTTTATTTAATTCTGAGTAACATGTTGAAGAGTTAACTGTTTATTTTGTAATAGTCTTAGTTGTTCGTTTATCAACGTTGCGTCCTCAGTATCTATGGTGCCGAACAGCGTCTTGCTTATGGATCCTATTACATTTATCAAGCCTCGTTTTAGCTTAGGTGTCTGATATAAGGTGTTTAAGCGTTYAATTAAYAATTTTARTTTCGCGATATCTTTTCCGGCTATCTGCATTACGTTTTGACAGGCCGGTTGTATGTCTTCGTGGGTGTTTTCACACAGGTTTTGTGTTCGTTCGCGGTAATCTTCTAGTTGTAGAAATCTTGCATCTATTGCTCGAACATCTATTTCTATCACTAGTTTCCATGTCGCTTCTATGTGTTGAAGTTGACCGGTGTTCTTGAAGTATATTCCCGGCTCGTCACGAAATGTTGTTATCATTAACGGGTTGCGTCTTCCCGTTTTACATCCGTTAGGTAGATGCACAGGAGAAAGCTCCTGCAAGAGATATTATATTATCATCTTATATCGTCTCACCTTTCTTTCTATCTTTCCACGCAGCCTCCTGTCGCATTAGGCTAAGTGCAAATTTCTTTAGTTCGCTGCAGTGCTTTGTAGTGCAAAGATGCGGTACGAGTATTGTGGCACTGTGTTTGTTGCGGCCAAATGCCCTGCTTGTGCGGGGGGGGGGAGGAGTTGAGTTTTGTGCCAACCCTCGATTGAGGGTAAACCTAGAAGAGGTCCTAATGGACCTTGAGCAGAGGAGCCTTTTGATTATCACCACTTCCGTGACGGTGGGAGGGTGGTGCATTTACACCCTCCTGGTGCGCAGATGAAGTAATCGTAAGTGATTTTATATACAATTTTTATTTTGCTTTGCTTTGTTTTATTTTTATTTTATTTTTTGCTTTATTTTATATTTTTCTATTACTACTTATTGCTACTTGCTATGCTCACTTTCCTGCTTTTAATGTTCGACGAACGGTTTTAATCGATTCGCATGTACGCATGTAGTTTTTCGCTTAATCTGAATTTTATAATTGACATCGGATATTTTTTCTACGACGCGGTAGGATCCTGTCCATTGCGCGTCTAATTTTTTAGAGCGTCCATGTCGTAACGTTTCGTCCTGTAAGAAAACTTTGTCGTCTATCTTGAAAGTTTTCAAGTTGATATCCTTGTCAGCGTACATTTTAGCTTTTATTTTGGCTTCATTCAAGTGAGCTTTTGCTAGTTGTTGCGTGGCTCTCAGTTTTTGTTTTAACTCCTCCGCGTAGTCGTACGTATAAGTAGGCTTCGGTGGTAGCGACAGGGCCGTAGGTAACATAGCTTGGTGCCCATAGATCAATACAAATGGGGTGTAGGCTGTTGCCGTGTGCGGCGTAGTATTATATGCGAACATTGCGTACGGGATCCATTCATCCCAATCCGTTTGTTCATCATTTATGTAGTGTCGCAAATACTCAGCCAAAGTTCTGTGCGACCTCTCCAATGCTCCATTGCTTTGGGGGTTGTTTGGACCTTAGTGATTTTCAGTAATTTACATACGTTTTTAAATACTTCGCTTAAAAAATTGGTCCCTTGGTCGGCCAGAACTGCTTCTGGAGTACCATGTTCGCATATGATTTTTGTTATAAATTCTTTAATCACCGTTGTTGCCTCTTGATTAGGTATCGGTATGGCTTTACTAAATTTTGTAAGATCATCCTGGAAAGTCAGTAGATATTTATTTCCGGATGTCGTAATGTTGAGAGGTCCGACAATGTCTAATGCGCATTTTTGAAACGGTTTGCCTGATCTGTTAATATTAACGGCATTTTAGTTTTTCTACTTAATTTGTTTTTTTGACAAAATTCGCATTTCGCAATAWATTCTTCTACGTCTTTCGTTATAYCRGTCCAWTTAYGTATTAACCGTATGCGGTTTAATGTTCGCGTTACTCCCTGATGTCCTCCAAGGGGAGCATCGTGATATTCGCGCAATATCTGTCGTTTTTCCTCTTCATTATATTTGCGTTCCTTTTCCTCTTCGATGATGTGTAAAGTCTTTGAGTTGTGGATGATCGGATTTCTACTTAGGGCGTCGGCGTTCGTGTTACCTTTTCCGACGCGGTGAATTATCTCGTAGTCGTACTCTTCTAACTTGAGTCGCCACCTTATCAATCTCGATTCGGGATCGTTTGTATTAAAGAGCCATATTAACAGTTTGTGACCCGTTATTATTAGAAATTATGTTCCATAGACATAGGGCTGGAAATGTTTAATCGCCCATACTATGGCTAATAATTCTTTTTCTGTTGTATTATAGTTTTGCTCCGCTTTATTTAATACTCTGCTTGCGTAAGCGATAGGCCGGTCTTGGCCTACCGGCCCTTGCGATAGTACTGTTCTGATGACGTAATCCGACGCGTCTGTCGCGATAATAAATTGTCGCGTGAAATCGGGATAATGCAGTACCGGTGCGGTGGTCAGTTTTTCTTTTAGAATATCGAACGCTTTTTGTTGTTCTGTGGTCCACTCAAATTTTGTATTTTTCTTTATTAATATTGTTAACGGTTTAGCGATCTTAGAGAAATCTTTTATAAATGTTCAATAGTATCCAGCCAATCCTATGAAGGATTGGATATCCCTCACCTTTTTTGGAGTCGGAAAACTTTTTACTGCATTCAATTTCGCTGGATCGGGCAATATTCCATTTTCGGATATTATGTGCCCTAAATACGTAACTTCCTTGCGTAGAAATTCGCATTTGTCTATTTGTAATACTTCTATTAACCGTTTATCGTGTTCTTGGAGACTCGCTCCATATACCACGATGTCATCTAAGTAGACGAGACATCGGATACCTTGTAAGCCGGCGAACACGGAGTTCATTAACCGCTGGAAAGTTGCCGGCGCATTCTTCAGGCCGAATGGCATTCGATTGAATTCGTAATGCCCATACGGAGTGGAGAATGCTGTTTTGCTTTTGTCTTTCTCTCTCATCGCAAGAAACTGATTTCCACCCTGGTCTTCCCTCACCTCGACTACTGCGGTGTCGCCATGCTCGACATTACCAAAGAGTCGGAGCTGCTCCTCCAGCGCTCACTCAATTCCTGCATTAGGTTCATTGTCAACTCCAGGAGGCACGAACACATCACTCCGTACTTCGTAAGGCTCAGATGGCTCAAGCTGCGCGAGAGGAGGCTCTATCTTACCGGCTGCCTTCTTTTTACGGTCATCAACTCTGGCACTCCCAGTTACATGGCTAACAAGATTGTCACAAGGTCCTCCATCGCCTCTTATCTTATCAAAAAGGAACCTCACACGCTTGCAGTCCCACTCTGTAGGACTGAACTATACAAGGCTTCGTTCTTCTGCTTCGGGCCCTCCTTTTGGAACTCTCTCCCCTTACGCATACGCGGCGCGCCGTCATACTACAACTTCAGGACTCAACTGTACGAGCACCTTCTCAAAACTTACGACAGCTGAGTGRCCTCCAGTCTGCAAGTCTCTCTGACACTTGCTGCCATATTTCCAYATATTCTTTATATATATATAATCATATTTTTCTTCTACTTACTGCTTTATTTCAATTTAATTTTAACTTTTCTTTCTTCGCTACAATACCTACGACTGCCTACACTCGTGCTCGATACTGTACACCAACATATTAATGAGTGTTATATTTATGTTAACTCTCTGTATGTATTACCGCGCTTAAAGGGCTTATACCCAGAGCGCCTAATAAAAGCACGTATCTTATCATATCTTATCTTATCTATTTGGTGATAACCAGATGCGAGATCTAAAGTCGAAAAATATTTCGCATTTCCCAACTGATCTAGAATGTCGGTGATGTTTGGTAACGGAAAGGAATCTCCGATAGTCAGGTCGTTCAATCTTCTGAAATCCACCACTATTCGTAATTTCTGTTTTCCTAAAGCGTCGCTCTTCTTGGATTTCACCAATATCGGCGCGTTCCACTGACTTATGCTTGGACGAATAATTTTTTTGCTTAACATTTTCTCGATTTGTCCACTTACTTCCTTCTTGTGTTTCTCGGGTAAGCGGTACGGGCGGACATTCACCGGCGCGCTATCAGTACGCGTATTAATTTCATGCGATACGGTCGAGGTGCAAGTCAACACGTCGTCTTCTAAATAGAATATATTGCAAAACTCTTCACAAATTCGCTCTAGGGCTTTCTTTTCTTCTTTATTTAAATGTTCCGTATTAGATTCTTCAATTGTTCTTTGCGTGCTTGCGGAGGTTTCTTGTCTTCGCGTTGCGCCATGTGCAGCACGGGCTTGTCCGCGTTATCAGGGACGGTCTCGGGTATCTCTTCTATGCTTACCAGTGGCGTCGGTATTACTACTTGCTCCTCCGTCGTGTTAATTATCACGCTGATCGGGCACGTGCCCTCCTCAGGCTTTACCAAACAATTTCCGATAAAGACTCCCGGTATTATTTCTTCTGAGTTTATCACTCCAACACACTGTGTATTGGTTATCGCTCGCATCACTGTTTCACTACGTGATTTTAATATTACTGTCCTGTAAGGTCGGAGTTTAAATATCTCGTTGCCTATGCGAAGTTGCTTCTTACCGAGATCGCATTTAGTTTTTTGTTTTTGAAGAAAATCTATTCCTAAGATCCCTTCATATTCTATTGGGAAGTCGTCCTTTACTACGTAAAATGCATGCTTTATGGTGTGTCCGTCTACGTTAATCGTTGCGTAAACTTTTCCCAGAGTGTGTATCTTATGTCCGGTTATTCCGGTGAGTACAATTTTATTCTCATATATTAACGCGTTGTCCTTCAATGTTTTTAGTTTCGTTAGTGAAATTGTTGAGCCTGAATCGTATAACATATTGAAATGCTCTCTCTTGGCTTCGCGCACGGGTAATTTCACTATTAATAGTTCTGGCTTAGCATGCGCGTATGGTTTATCGTTGATATGAGTAACTCGATACTCGATGGCCGACCGCGGCTGTTTCTTTCTTGCGTCTTCTTCGCTATTACTGCTACCGCTTGCCGACTCGGAATCTTGCTTCTTTTGCCATGATTTCCTTTAATCGCTTTCGCTTTCTTTACGCATATTCTCTTTTTGCTCCAGAGGTTTTACGCTAATTCTCAGTCGTCCATTCAGGTGCCAGCATTCGTCGCGGCTGTGCCCTGTTCTCTTGCAATGTTTGCAAAATTTGTTTATCGCGTTTACTYGCGAGGGTTTCTCGGGTTTYGGTAGTGCGTACTTGCTGCTTCGACAATCGCGTCCGTAGTGCCCGGTTTTTCCGCATTTAAAACATTTCGAAGCTGAATTTTGATCCTGTCGCGAACGAGTTGTTTCGGATCAGTTTCTGCCTGCGTAATTGTTAGCTCTTGTTGGCCCGATAAGTTTTTCTTCCATACTAGCGCCCGTTATTGCTTCTTGGAGCGTTGTGTATCTTTACTATCGAACGAGTATTTTAAGTTCGTCGTGTAATCCTATCTGGAAGTTAATTAACGCTTGTTTCTTTACTGTTTGTTGTATCGCGCCTTTTAAGTGGCGGAGTGTTCCTCTCCTTCGATCATTGAATCGTATAGTTTCATAGCTAATAGGTCTACGCGTTGTCCGAAAGCGTGCGCTGTTTCGTTTGGTTTTTGTTTAAGCGAATTAAATTCAATTTGCAAATGCGTTGTGCTATGCTTTGTCTGATAGCAAGTTTTAAGTTGTTGCTTTAACTCATCGTAGGTTTGGACTTCTCGCGTTTCAAAATCCTGCATCGCTTTTCCTTTTAATTTCGTGTATAGAATTGCTTGAATCAATGATTCTTCATTCGCGGAATCTATATTTTGTACCGCGTACGTACAGGTGTTTAAGAATTCCTGCAATTTATGTCGCGACGTTCCGTCAAATTCGAGGATCATTGTCCTTGCTTTTTTTAACGATATGAAACTCGGTGCGGTGCTACGTCGGTGTCTTATGTCGTGTTCTGTTCTACCGTAAGCCACGTTGCTCATGTCGTTATCCGTTTCTCGTCGAACAACTTCGTGATTAGAATTTTCTAGTCGTGCCACACGATCGTTCAGGGAATTGATATCTAGGTGTATTTCGCATAGTAGATTTAGGATGGCGGTATTATTATCTGCATCTTCGCGTGTCGGAGCGCGTCGTGTTCAACCTGCTTCTATGTTCTGCTGCTCCAGCCGGTGTGCGGCCTGGAGAGGGATGGACATCTCGGTGTCTATATCCACGGGTATGTTTAGCGTGTTCTGGTGGGGTGCGCGTTACAGACATTTCATCCCTTAAATGTCGATAAATTTCTTCTGGATCGAATATGTCGTTCTCGTAGGACGTCAACGAAAATTCTCGATGCAGAGATATGTTACTAGGCGTTCTGCTTATGTATGGTCTTGGTCGTCTAGTCTCGCGTTGAATTTCATCAGTGGTGTCAGTCATCGGATTAGTCACAAATAGGCTTTCGTCGAAATTTGTGAATGGAAATTCGCGCTCGGTGACGACGTTCTCGGATGACTCGACCTCGCGTTCAGTTGAATATCGCACGTCTAAGTTTTCGCGTACGCTATCTATCCTAGCTAGCAGAGTCGCGCTTAATCTAGCGGCTCGCTGCGCTTGTTCGCTGAGTAATCACGATTGGTTCGCAATCGTTCGGAGGTGATTAGTCTCTTCCGACATTCACGCAATTATTTCATACAATAAATTTTTCGGACTTACATAAGTACGGCTCGCATTTTCGCTCGTAGTACGGCTGACGGCTCGATGCTAATTCGGTATCCGGTGTTGGCTAGCTGCTGATGCTGCAGTTCCTTCGGCAAGTAGATATGGCTGGCGGCTCCGTGCTCGTGCTCCGATGCTCGTTGCTCGCTGTAGATGTATTCTGCTTGGAGTTGGCGGGTTGCGGTAGGTCAGCGTCGTCTCGGGTTGCGCTGTTTTCTGCTCTCTAGCTATTCTACCGGGTGCTTCCTCGCTCTGGATCGGGCTTACGCTTTGCTCCTTTGGCTGCGACATTGCCTCTTACTGATCCACTCCTTTTTTTTGTTATTACAGATTACAAGACGTCGGCATCTTCAGAGCCTATCCAGTCTCAATCCCACCGCTGCCACTAAATGTAGTGCCGCCGGAGCGGCTACGGAGTTGGGATTGGTAGGCCGAAGAATAATTTGCCGAAATTGTTTAACCTTGTACCTTCTTTATTATTAAACACCTTTTTTACATTCTATACTCGCGTAACTTATTTTATGGAACCGCACCTCACGGAACATCAATCGAGAATCGCCCGCAGTACCGTCGCGCGTCTCTTTTATAGCGCGTTTCGGTATCTTGTTACCAGGTCGGTTTTGTCGATCAGCATCAACCTGGTCAGCAAAGTCGTAGTCGCTTCCGGAGAAGAGGTGACTGCGACCTTCGAGCGGGTGTCATCTTATCGCGATGGCTCGTGCCGTCGAGCGACCGCGATAAGCAAAAATTTGATCGCGCGTTTCCGGGCCGACTCCTTCGTTATGAAGAATACTCATGACATGACATACACATTATTGCTCAACAGGAACCGCGAGAAGGTGATGATTTTTTCTGTCACAAATATAAAAAAATATCGTCTTTAATATTGCAATAATTTTTATGTATGAATTTGCTTTTTTTTACATTGCAATTTGTTAAAATAATTATTTTATTATATTATAATACATAAAAAATATGGTTAGCATAACAATTAATATAATATTAAAGGAAACAATATCTTATATTTCCATAGGAAATAAATAAAGTAGAGAGAATAAATAGGGGATAGATAGAAGGATAAATAGAATAACAGTACATGGAAAAAAACACATCGAAAAGTGTTTTTGAAATGTAATTGCGTGATTGAGAAATGTAATTGTGTGAATGTTATATTTAGGCCATTTTACATAATTTATAATTAACGATAGAATTTGAAATAAAATTTATAAAATCATGGAAAATAAGAGGTAGTATTTAGAAACAAATGTACATCTAAATCGTTTAATGTTTTCTATATTGCACGAAATACAATGTTATAAATATAATTATATACTTATTCTATCACGAATTATAAATTATCTAAAATGGCCCTTACATTAGAAGTAAATTATTTTTTATTATTTCGATTTTTTAGACTATTATTCTATTTCGTCGTCGTGATAAAAGTCGGAATTTGATAGAATTATCCGAGTTTTAGAATGAAAATAATTACTATAAATAGTAATATAAAAATAGAATAGTTCGGAATTCTATTCTGTTAAGATAAGAAAACAAAGAATGTCAATTTACAAAAATCGAAATGATTAAAAATACTTTACTTGGATTTGACTTCTGTGTTATACTGGAAAAAGGGCACATACTTTACTTAATACAATATTAAAATTTATACACATTAATGAACAAACTATTTCAAATTACGGCTAAATTACTACGATTATAAAGACTAATTATTAAAATTATCAAAAAAAATATATTATGTAAATAAATTAATAAAAATCAGGTTTAATTTATTATGGATGAGTAAATTTACAGTTACATTTGCATTCTGTATTGTTCAGTTTGCACGAATGCCGGTTCCACTCAGAGAGAATGAGAGTAAATCGCGCATGAATCCATCTTTGCCGCGCCGTCGAGTAGTTACGGCCCTGAATGCACGCTGAGCGCGAGCGAGCGTGCGAGCGATGAGCGCGAGCGACGATGACCGATCAGCCAGCTGATAATCAAGAGCGAGTGAGAGCGGGAACAGAAACCAGGTTTAATCGACAGATCACTCACAGATTTTCCACTTTTTCAAATGTCTTTAATTGATAGCTTTAATATGTGATTTAATAAATGTTAATTTGAAACAATTTTCTGTTTCGCCAATTTGTTTAACCCGCTTCTGAGAATTGCACTCCAATTCACTGCGCTTTACGGTTTTAATCCCGATACTTTTAGAACTTACTCGATTCGGCTCGACTTTTAACAAATGGGTTGTTCGATCGCGTCGCTCGATGATTCTGAGGCCGCGATCCTCCGATTGAGCGCATGAACCCGAGAGCGCTCGTTAAGCAGAGAAAATTCGGAAACGAATTTGTCGCGTGAAGCAGTGTCATTGGTTCAGATCTTACGAATTTCATTACAGATGATTTTAACGCCCGAGAATCAATCAAATCAATATTGTGAATAATCGCTAACTTTCTTCTGCTCGTTCGTACAAAAACTTGGCGCCCAAGATGCTGTTGTAATCGAAGTTGGTCTGTCCTTCGGACAAAATTAGCGAAGCAAAGTATTCGATTGTCCCGATGATCATAATAAACAGGATCACATAACAATTAAAGTTTTGAACGATTACGCTTACAGTTAATTTAATTAATATAATATAAGAAATGAATTTAATTAATCTAAAGAGAATTTAATTAACATGAGATAAGAAATAGAAGCTCGAGAGATCCGAAATTATCGTATCATTGCAGATCGGAATATATATGTATCTGCAATTAGTATTTTCTGAAGTTTGAAAAAAGATATAACGAAACAAATATATACAATAATTATATACTCTTATATAATTATATAATTATATAATTATACAGCTGTGATCGAAAAAATAGCAGCACCGCACTCTTAAAACTTCGAAGGATAAAAAATATTACTATCTCAACCAATTCTCCTACAAAATATTTTCTGAATTGTAGCTTACGTTACTCTTTTAATTGGAGGTAGAGAATTTGGAGAGAAATTTATACGAAGCATTGTTTCTGGTAAACATTTTTTTCTGAGAAAAGTACCATTTCTGACCGAACAAAATAATAGCAGCACTTGAAAAAAAAATACAAAAACTTGAGAAAAAGCTTTATTGATATGTTTCAATTGATATAATATGATATAGGGATCTTCAGAGAACCTCAATATTTAGTCGCATAGCCTTTATTTTCAATTACAGCTTTGCAACGCTTGGGCATTGAATCTATCAAGATCTGGTATCTTTTGGTGGGAATGGCTGCCCAAGATCGTTCAATCACGCTCCAGAGATCATTGATATTTGTTGGCTCTGCTTCGAAAACACCTTTTTTAATATCTCCCCATAAGTTTTCAATTGGGTTTAGGTCAGGAGATTGAGCTGGCCATTCCATAACCGTGATATTATTCTCATTAAACCAATCTTTAGCAAATTTACTTGTATGTTTCGGGTCATTGTCTTGTTAAAATATCCATTTCAATGGCATTTCTTTCTTTGCGTAAGGTAGCATGATATTTTGCAAGATATCCACATAGATATAGGTCCATAATAATTTTTATCCAGTGTATGGGTCCAACACCGTGATACAAAAAACATCCCCAAACCATAATTTTCACACCATCATGTTTGACGGTTTTAATTGTGTACAGAGGATTGTATTCGGTGTTCGGGGGGCGCGTCACGAACTGCCTTGAACCTGTCCCGCCATATAAAACAATTTTAGACTCGTCTGTCCAAAGAATATTTCGCCATTTCTCAATAGGCTAATTCAAATGCTCTTTGGCGAATATCAACCTTTTTTGCACATGTATTTTCTTAAGTAAAGAGACCTTTCTGACAAGCATTCAAATTGTGATTTTTCAGTTCCCTGCGAATATTTATCAAGCTCGTCTCTATACCCAGCTCCTTTTTAATGAGATTCGCTGAAGCAAAAGGATGTTTCTTAGAATACGAAATTATCCGTCGAATAGTTCAGGAAGTCATAACCTTTTTGCGACCACGTGTTTCAACCTTAGTTTTGTATTTCAAGGCGTTGGAAATCATTTTGAAAGAGCACCCAACAATTTTTTCAATTCTCTCGGTAGGTCTTCCCATCTTTAATCAGTGATTTAATGATATTTCTCTTCTCCTCGGTATAATGCTTATTACGACCCACTTAAAAAAAACAAAAGTAAGAATTAACAACAAATATCGATCCTAAGCAGAATGAATAGGTTAGAATTTACTTTTTCAATAATAAAACAACGTTTTTTGAAGAAATTTTTTGGAAAAGAGGTAAAAAAATTATTTATTTCAATAATGCTGCTATTTTTTTGTCCACTCAAAAAACTCTCACTCACAAAACGCTAGAGAAAAAAATTATGAAGAAGTAACGGACCTTAGCAATAATGTGAACTTATAGGCAATAGTTCAACACACATTGAAGCTTACTTCACAGCTATCACTGTGTTAACACTTAGTGTTACTGTTAGCAATAGTAGGGTGGTCCAATTTACAAAAAAATTGGGAATGCTGCTATTTTTTCGATCACAGCTGTACATATAAATATAAATGAAAGGATGTTTTAATACACACAATAAATGTACACATATAATTATTATATTAATATATATAAATATAAATTTTATATATAAATAAATCTTAAAAATAAAACTTTATATATAGAGGGTGTCCCATTTTAAATAATACATTAAGATTTCTCAAAAACTATGGTGGATACGAAAAAATGTTTCAAACACAAGTTAAATGGTTCGGAGAGGGACAAGAAGGTACCATTGATTTAATCTTAGATGACGTCGTTAAGGTCAGATCAAGGTTTTATCGATTTTTTAAAATGAAACACCGTATTTTTTATTCCAAAATCAAATAGCAAGAGCTTTTCAAAACACTATAATGAATTTCATTTTCATTATGCACTTTTCGAGTTATGAGATTCGTAAATTACAGTCTTCAGCATTAGCATCAGAATTCTAACTTAATAACGTGCTATTTCCGGATTGTTAATTCCGGTTTCTTTAGCAAAATTATTCATTCCGATTACTTCCTGTCAATGGATTCCACGAGAACGAATGTATACGATTTTGTTCCTTCTTTTTTTCTCGCATGTGTTCTAGAACGTGTGTCATACCCGAGCATTACAAGGATAGTGCCTTTGCTTCAATAAAAACGCGAGATAAACATTCCGATCATGATCGTTGGAGCTAGGCCTCTGGTTTCATATCATTATCGAATCTTTGTTTATTGTCTATTTTTGTTTACTGTCGTCTGCCACGCGCGCTCTGCATTAGAGCTCGCCGCAGATTTTTTTGGAAAATTTCACACAAGTCCATATCTTGTTGGTCCAATGACCTAAAAGACCTAAAAGAATGAATATTAAAAAGTTACTAGAAATTTGTTACTGAATTTGATTCAGCGTTACGTTTTTCGACTACAACATTACATTGATGTTCAGGAAAACGTTTTTGAACATTTGTTAAATTCTTAATGGGTTTATTTTTAGTTCATTTTTTATGTACATAATGTGTACTATTACACTAATAGCACAACACTAAAAGAACCCCGACATGAGAGGCAAGGAGACTCACGTTAATAAATTTAGGGTTTCGATGGTAATGCTGAAGACTGTAACTTTCGAGTCTCATAACTCGAAAAATACATGATGAAAATGAACTTCATTATAGTGTTTTGAAAAGCTCTTGCTATTAGATCAGCTATTAGATTCTAGAATCATAAATACAATGTTCCTCCAAGGCCCCGCCCACAGCCAATGTTATGATACACTGGGCCGGGCTACACCTCGAGCGACTGGAGCGCTTCTCTCGGCGCGCTCTCATTARTACAATTTCAAAAATTAATATCTCGATTATTATTGCGAATATCGCTAAACGGTATGGGACTTTTATGTTCATCTCGATCCCATCTACCTTCCTATGCGCGGTGTCGAAATTCTCGCGGTACACCTTGTATATTTGTTTCGTGATATATCTTTTTTTCAAACTTCAGAAAATACTAATTGCAGATACATTATAGAATGCAAATGTAACTGTAAATTTACCTCATCCATAATAAATTAAACTTGGTTTTCATTAATTTATTTGCATAATATATTTTTTTATTAATAATTAGTCTTTATCGTAGTAGTTTAGTCGTAATTTGAAATATTTTGATCATGTAAATATATATGAATTTTAATATTGTATTAAGTAAAGCATGTGCACTTTTTCCAGTTTAACTCAGAAGTACCAAATCCAAGTACCATTTTTAATCATTTTAATTTTTTTAAATTAACATTTTTTATTTTTCTATTTTAACAGAATAGAATTCTGAAATATTCTATTTTTATATTACTATTTATAATAATTATTTTCATTCTAAAACTCGGATAATTCTATCAAATTCCGACTTTTAACACGACGATGAAATAGAATAATAGTCTAAAAAATCGAAATAATAAAAAATAATTTAGTATTTCTAATGTAAAGGCCATATTAGATAATTTATAATTCGTGATAGAATAAGTATATAATTATATTTATAACATTATGTTTCGTGCAATATAGGAAACATTAAATGATTTAGAAATACATATGTACATTTGTTTCTAAACACTACCTCTTATTTTTCATGTTTTTATAAATTTTATTTCAAATTCTATTGTGAATTATAAATCATGTAAAATGGCCTTAATATAACATCCACACAATCACATTTCTCAAATACTTCTCAAATGCTCTTTTCTCTCGATCTATGTTCTATTCTTCTCTCTCTCTCTCTCTCTCTCTCTCTCTCTCTCTCTATCTATCTATCCTCTCTACTTTATTTATATCCTATGAAAATATAAGATATAGTTTTCTTTAATATTATATTTATTTTTATGCTAAACATATTTTCTATGTATTATAATATGATAAAATAATTATTTTAACATATTGTAATATAAAAAGAAAAAAATTTACACAATATTTACATAAAAATCATTGCAATATTAAAACGATAATCTTTTATGTTTTGTGACAGAAGAAACCACCTTCTTATGGTTTCTGTTGAGCAATAATGTGTATGTCATTTATTAAAAAAAAGAAATACAAAACTGCTAATATTATTGCAAAAATAACTTCTTTCATCTTGTTATTTTACTATATTATATTTTAATTTGCTATTAAAAAATAACAACATTTTCAGTCATAAATATAATATTTAATAAAATAATATTTAATATTTAATTTAATTGTTCTTGTGTTAGCAATAAGATTTTTATGGAAAAAATGTACACGTTGGCCAAGAATGGATTTTTGTTATTTGTTTATTATTTATATTCTTTTTATTTTTCTGTAATTTTTTAAATTACTTTATATTTTTTATATATATAATAAAAATTTCAATTAATTTGTAATATATTATAATATATTATAATATATTTATTTCAAGAAATATTTATCTTTATTTTTAAATCTGATTAAAACACATATAGTGTCTCGCACCAAGTGCAACACGAAACGTTGCGAGACGACAAACTTCGCTAGCCCAATGGCCTAAGTTAGCTTTTACGAGACTGACAACGTAACTTACGTAGCTATAGTTATAGTTATAGTTATAGTAGGAAGAAAAAGACAACAGATTGTCTGCGCTCTTCTACCGTTCGACGCTAACCGAACAGTTGAGCGCACACGTACACGAGTCTTTCTGTATGTGCGTCATTCACGCCACACGCTGTGGCGAGGTACCGCGACCCGAAACTGGCAGCTCTGCTCTAGCTTACGCTAGCCGGATTTTATGCAAAGCAGAGTAAAACTATAATACAACTGAGAAGGAATTATTAGCAATTGTATGAGCGATAAAATATTACCGACTATATTTATATGGAACGAAATTTAAAATAATCACGGATCGACCGTTAATTTGGCTTTTTAACGTAACGGATCCAGGTTCCAGATTAATCAGATGGAGGTTAAAGCTCGAGGAATATGACTATGAAATAATATACAAGGTCGGCAATACTAATGCTAACGCACTGAGTCGTAATCCCGGCATCGGACGACCAACACATTCATCATATCAGCCGAAAAGACGAAAAAGAAGAAGAAGAAGCAAGGATATACAGAAAAACGCTAGATTTTATATGAATATCATGATATCATACTTGTGGGAGGGCATCAAGGAGTCGCACGCACTCTAAGCAGAATCAGACTCAAGCACAGTGTGGTATCACCAAAGACGTGGAAGAATACATCAATAAGTGTGAATACTGCCAAGAAAATAAATTAAGCCGGAAAACGAAGATGTCTTTGGCAATAACTGACACTCCTACAAGGTCCCGAAAAATGTGCTTTAGATATAGTCGGACCTTTAACGGTTACCACGAATGGAAATAAATATGTATTTTCAAGATAACTTGACTAAATTCAGTAAGGCGATTTCCCTTGCAAATCAAGAAGAAGCACTGCCGCAAAAGAATTTATCACAAAAATTGTTTTCGAGCATGGAATGCCAGAGAAAATACTGAATGATCAGGATACGAATTTCACGAGTAAAACGTTCAAAAATATATGCAAATTACTAAAAACAGAGAAGATTCAGACAACAGTCTACCATCTGGAAAGCAACGGAGCGTTAGAACGCTCACATCGAATATTAGCAAAATATCTTCAGCATTATATAAATGAAGCATTATAGAAATAAATCAAACCGATTGGGACGAATGGCTCCCTTACATTAAGTTCACGTATAACACGACACCGCACATAGCAACCGAATTCACATCATTCGAACTAATGTATGATTATCAAGCCATCTTGTCTACGGCTCTGATCAAGCAGCCGAAACAAACATATTATGAAGATTACACGCAGGAATTACGAGAAAGAATTCGCGTCACTAATCAACTAGCCAAGTAGCACCTCAAACAACAATATGACAAACGATAAATAAAAAGACCTTCAAAATAGAAAAGGTTCTACTATATGACGAAATTGTCAGGCGAAGACGATCGAAAAAATTGGAATCTCAGAATCGGTCCGTACACAATAATTGAAAAAAGTAGCGATCTCAACACGATTAAACGACGACGAAAAACGACGCGAATACACGCGAACCGAATAAAGACCGTTTATTGAACATTAAGTGGGACAAGCACAAAAGCAGTAAACAAATTCGTTAATTTTAAGAAAAAAAAGAACTAATTTAGTGTTAGAAAAATTAACTGAAAATAAGTAATGAATAAGTACTCACACTTTTGATAGAGTAGAGGCAAAACCTCCACCTCCCTCCGATCCGTACGGGTGCATGAACGCACTCAGAGATAAGGTGCAAAAATGTGTGCACCAGGGCAGGATGTGAGCGCGAGCCATCCTCCCTGGCATGACGAGCGACTCGCAACCAGTAAACCCTCCAGCACTCGTCATTAGTGCTGAGCACAAAAAATAGATCGCAGCGTTGGCATCTCATAACTTTTTTTTTTATATTAAGCACTAGGATTTTATCCATTCAAAGGCTCAGAACCGACTGACTAAAAGTTCATTATAAAGAAAGAAGTAAAGAATACATTAGACGATAATAATAAAGATTCACGGAAAAGTAACGCAAACCTTGTGTCTTGCAGGGCACTCCTCGTATGGGGGATTACGATGAAGACAACATTCGACTCTGCACAATTATATCAATGGACAGAATTCAATACATCTGGCATGTATTTCGAGGAAATCAGGTTTATGAAACAAATAGAATTCGTATGGAAATTAGTGACTGAACTTGACGTGGAGCGATTGAAATACCAGCAACCAGGATTATGTAAGGAGTACCGAAGAATGCTGCGGAAGATTTACAGGAAATGTCCAACATACGTGCCAAAACGTCATGAAAATAATCCAAAAGAATGAGGCAAAATTAACATTGCAATTAACACACCTTAGAGCACTCTACAAAACTCCTAATGATAGGCGAGGATTAATAAACCCAATCAGAACGATCAGCAAGACATTGTTCGGCACAATGGACGCCGACGATACACGAGTCGTAAATGAGCAGTTAGATTTGTTCAGAAATAATAAAAAAACCGTACAGCAGTAAAAAACTAGTTAAAAGTATTAGACACTACAATAGGCATTATAGATCGTCTAGAGAAAACATTAAAATATAACGAGAACCTCTTAGCCAACGTTATTCAGAGATGACACAGCTAGCGAAGTTCGCACAGCAGAAAGATATCGATAAACATTTATTAGTAATAATGACAATAATGGCTAACCTCAGTAAAGATATCGAAAACGCAATAGACTTCCTGACACATACGGCAAGTGAACTAGTAATAACACGTTTACTTCCGCTTGAAAAAATTATAGCGGAATTAAGAGACGCAGCAATTGACGAAAAGACTTTCCGTTGAAGATATCAATTGAAAACTGGCGAACAATTCAAAAGTATACGACAATAAACGCATGTTATGACAGACCGACAATTTATACGACATTAAAATTTCCAATCATAGCGTATTCGACGTATAAAATTATAAAAGCGATATCCATACTGACACACGATTATAAAAATGTGTTCACATTTATAAAAATTAATCAATCCCTACTAACAGTAGATAAAGAAAATCATTAGTACATTGTAACGATACACCCCGAAGGCATCATTATTAGCCCCAGCCGCGTATTCAATCCGTGTACTTGCGCCAAATATTCGCACGGCCATTAACGATCAAGTCCAATTCGGGCCTAAACACCGCCGGCCCGAAGCGCGCCGAAGTCGCGTCGCGACGCCGTCATCGCCGTTACCGCCGAACACTCGAAAAGGGAGCATCAGCTTAACCGACGCTGACTGCCGATTTGCGACAGTTGACCCACGGACGGGTATATAAGCAAACCGATTCACACTACCAGGACTGCCGACCCATCCTAGAATCCGACTTCTTGCGATCTGTCCGCAGCTTTCCGAATACCAGTGCGATTGAGCATTCTCAATCGCCGTCGAGCGTACTTGACTTCCTAACCGTTTCGGTCACTGGGAGCGAGCGTTCTCATACTCCGTCGAGAGTACTCGACATTGTGATACTCCGAATACCGAGAACGAGTGTTCTCATTCTCACAATCAGTCGAGCATACTCGACCTTCTATCCGATAAGACAACTTGAATCGGTATAATCATCCCGACAACGAGGACGGCGAGACGCTCGGCTTCTCGCTCGCGCCCATTAATTCTCGCTCGCTTGCGCTCAGTGAATGCGCGAAGCTGGGCTTCTCGTTCGCGCTCAGTGACTCTCTCTCGCTCAGTGAACTTCGATCGTTGTCGTGCGTGTGCAACTCTATCAGCTGATATTGCGTATAAGATTCGAACAGTCACGAGAGGTGCAAGTGACGGGCGACTGCAGTCTGTGAATCGGTGACACCGTCCTTTCCCGCAAAGACATTCAATATTCGTGCATTCAATCCTTATTGCGACGACGGAGACTACGAAGGACTTATTAACGGAGCAAACGGAAATGATCTCGGCGATCACCCGTACGTTCACTAACTTCAAGAAAATGGCGAAGACGAATATCACAAGATGCGCAACATGCACAAGATGCGAGGATGACTTTCAGCGCTCGAGAAGCTGTGAGACGAATGTCGGCAGCTGCACGTGCGACTCATTCGCGCGGCGTTCGATGAGAATAAAAGGACGCTTCCCTACTTTAGGGAGTAGACGTTTTTGGACGCGGAGGAGACCTTCCATGAAGCAGCGGATTACATCCACGACACATTGAGCAAGTTCCGAACCTCATTGGAGTTTAAGAACGCGAGTATTGATTCGTCGTATCGCGATGCGACCGCCGCAAATCCAATGCACCTATTCCGCATCACGTTAAATTTACCGGTAAACTCATCGAGTGGGCTAATTTCAAAGGGATTTTTGAGTCATTAATCGCCGGGAATGATTCGTTATCGACTTTGCAAAAATTGCATTACTTGAAGGCGTGCGTTACGGACGACGTCGCCTGACTCATCGGAAGTCTTCAGATTTCCGAAGCAAATTATGACGCTGCGTGGCAGTTGCTCGCGGATGAATATGACAACTCGTTTGCGATCGTCACTGCACATTTCCAAGCGTTCGCGGACATGCCTGCCATGCGGTACGAGAGCGCCGCCGAACTGAAAAAACTTCGTGATACTACTGCTGCTTCTCTCGCTTGGTTGCATGGGCCGTCCCGTCGAGTCGTGGGACGACTTATTGTACACCATTCGACTCCGACATATCGTGAGCTGTCTGATTTCATGACGAACCGTATTCGCGGTTTAATGGAAATATCGAGGTCCTCGGAAGAATCACCGACATCACGACATGAAAAATCTCGCGAATCAGTAAATACAATGAGCGGCAAAATATGTGGAATGTGCCGGGCATCACGCATTGTATAAATGCCCATTGTTTCTCAAGAAATCAGTAGGTTTGCGATATCAGTCCGCACAGCAGCACAAACTATAATTATTTATATCCCGGGCATTATCCGCGTAACTATAAAAAACGAGAGCGCGGTGCAATAATTGTCAGCGTGCTCATCATACGACGTTGCATCGCGATGCGGCTTCGTCGACAAAGGTTTGCGAATCCGCGTCCGCTACCGATATCATTCAGTCTGGTCCCGAAACCGACACAACAAAAAATTCTGAGACTGCTACCGTTCAGTCTGCAATTCCCCTCCGGGTTCCGAGACCGTTTTGCTAGCGATCGCGTGGGTCACAGTGAAAACTTCCGAACCTTTCGGACACATGCGTTGCTCGACCAAGGGTCATTTCGGAAGCGTTCTGTCAAACGTTATGAACCTGACGGCAACGTGCAAACCTGCCAATCCGTTGCTTCGGTGAAAAATACAGCGGTTCAGCACGCTCATGCGTCACTTTGAAGCTCTTCTCTCGCTTCGCGAAGGAGCCGTTCTTCCCGCTATTCGCGTATCAAAGAATCACGTCCTACGTTGCTTCAAACTCATCCTGGCGCGGATGGCTTCGTGCGTATGGTCACTCTTCGACTGCGATCACCGAACTCAGACGACTGATTGCGCAGCTCTGCCGTTTACCGATCTCGGTCGAATCAGCTCAAGTAGAAGTTAAGTAAACTCTGTAAATATTAAATGTACTAATTCGTAAATGTAAGGTTGCGCCTCCTCTGTAAATAAAAGAATAAAAGAAGATGTCAACCCTCCTCCTCGCTCGTCTGCTCGAATCATCTCTGTGTTGGAGAGTGTAAGGCGGGCGGTATGTTCGCGAGACTTAGTTCTCTGCATTCGAGAGCGTTCTCGAAAGTCATCGGGACACTAACAAACTATTGTCCGTCTGTCAACAGCGGCCTACATGCCAAGCGCGGAATTGTTTTTGCGGTTCTAACCGTCGAACGACCGATGAGTGGGTCCAGCACATCGGGCGACAAATTCTCATCGCTGATTTGTCAGCCCAACTCCCTTCGCGAGGATTGGAAATTCCTGAGCGCGCTCGAGAAGACCGAGCGTGAGAGATCTATGAGACCACGCGCGAGATAAGACGCGTGGGGAGTGCAAGCAATATCCGACTCAGTCACCGTGTCCAATGTATCACAAAAAGATGAATGTAATGTTCCGAGTGATTCGCAATCGGGATTCGCAGTTTCTCTCGCTCTAAGAGCCCGTCGAAGAAACGCTCGTGAACAGTGTATTTTAGAATATGTTCTGTGATAATTGAATGTCTGGATGAAATTAATTTTATGTTACTATGATCTTTTATTCTTGTTTTCAACTGTCTCTTGGTTTAGCCAACCTATGAGGCGTTGCAATCTACACGAAATTTTATATATCATGTTATTGTTAGACAATAAGTGATTTGTATTTTTGTGAACCTTGATGAATCTTCCAAGACTGTTTAGAATTCGATAATCCATGATAAATTTTGTGTTATCGATTGTTTATTCGATATTAATTACGATATTAATTCAAAAATTTTATTAATATGAGATAAAATTATAAAATAAAACCAGGCTTTCGATAGCGCCGACTAACTTGTGGATCGTGGTTGAAAGCGGTCGGAGAAAAAAAAAACTAGTAATTAAGTAACACAGAGATCGATTTATTCATAAGAATACGCGAGAGGGACGTAGATTACTAATAAACGTATATTAAAATGATAAAAGACAGAACAAGTGCGTTACAATTTACAGAAACTGATGTGTATTACAGAAACGATAATTAACAGAGCAATGACAAAACCAACACGTTACAATTACAGCAAGCGATGTAGATTACAGAAACGATAATTAGCAGAGCAATGACAAAACCAGCGCGTTATAATTATAGCAAGTGTGCGTATATTACAGCGATCACATGATATTATATTCTTCGAATGTCCGTCGCGGTGATCTGCAGAGCGGCGCCAGGTATCGGCAGCCGGGATCGATGCGTGATCGATGGGCCGGCCCAAATTCGCGACGCATTGCTGAGAGACGGGCGTACGTTTTCCGATCGCGGGGATGGTCATAATTTCGGCGCGTGCGTGGCGCGAGAGTTCGCGAGCGCGAGGCGCGTAACTCGTAGGTTTTGAACAGGCGTGAATACAGGAGAGCACAGCTGCCGAGAACACTCGACGGAGACAGAGAACGCTCTACTCCCTGGTCTCGTCGAAGACTCGGAAATCTAAGAACGGTCTGAGCGGTCGACTGCCGAGAACGCTCGGCGGAGGCAGAGAACGCTCTACCTCTTGATCTCCAATGCTCGTTTGCTCTAGGAAGTGGAGAAGGTTCGGAATCGCTGACTCAGCGGTTCGGGATGCAGGCCCGCGAGCGAAGTGAAGTCTTCCTCAAAAAATCATCTTTTTCCTTTCTAAAAAAGGCATGTTAAATCGATTACTCGCATATATCGAAATATTGCCGCTTTTCCGCGATGCCGATTGGTTCTCTATCTGCGCTTGCTTCGTGAGCGATGTCATTGCATATTTTGACAGTTGTGTACCGAAGGGTTAATAGTGTAATAGTAACAGTGTAATATAAATTGCATGTATTCAAGTATAATTAAAAGAAATTACATAGCGCGCGCGGAGCGCGCGTCTGTAATGTCTAGTATACGGTAAAATTCGCGTGTTCGAGAATTTCCGGCGTTTCTCGGTTTCGTCCGTCGCTAGTTTTTCCCACGCGGCGCGGGTAATGCGGAGCGGGGTTTTCGGCGAGCGAGATGCCGATCGGCAACGTTCGTGATTGTTTGAGCGTATTCGTAGGTTCGCTGAATTTCTGAGCGGCAAAAATATATGTCGGGCGCACCGCGCCGTAACGTCCTGAAGGCAGGACGTTCTCCCAGCAGATAACTGCTTCTTCCTGCAGATAACCAGCTAGGAACGATGCTCTTTCAGGGCGCATCGTTATAACTATAAATTTTTTACCATTAATGGAATCGTTATTATTATCAGCAGAAGTTCTACGAATTGGATTTCTTTTATTATTGATAAGAATTTCAATTTTGTCATTAATTTTTTTAAAAATTAGTTCAAGACTACAACCTTTATCAAGTAATAATTCTATGGCAAATTCCAAATTTTTTTGGTGAAATTTGAGATGCGAGAGAAGAAATGCTCTGTCAATTAAACTATAAATGATATCGATCTTGTGGCATAACGGATGACTTCTGCCGATAATAATAACGATTCCATTAACGGTAAAAAATTTGTGATGGTAAAAAATTTATCTATCGATATTGTTTATATACGTCGTCTGAAAAAGACATCTTTCTCAATATATACCGGTTATTGCGAAGAAGATTATCACATGCTTCGGTGGTCGAATTGATAAGACACTTGCCTCGGATAGGCAGGAAATCCCAGGTTCAAAACCCTGGCTGAGATAATATTTTTTGCAATAAGTTATTCACAGTTTTTTAAGATGCTATTAGCATCAATATTTAACTGACGATCAAAAATTAATTTGTGACTTTATTGGTTCAATTAGAATTGCGTTGCAATTTCGACAAAAAGTAAGCGCGCAGTTCAAAAATAACTGAAAAATTTGTATCAATGTATACAATATGATAGGGCACTCAAGATCCAGCTCTGACTATAGGCTAAGACTTATTTGATTCGATTTATTCGTTGATTGTTAAAAAATCTATCTAACGGTATTATATTATTTTAATTTCTCTTTTCTTTTAACTAACATAGTTATATTGAAAACACATACAGTAGTACTAAACTTTTATTATGGTATAATTTAACTTAAAATTTAATAATGGATC
Source organism: Cephalotes varians (assembly GCA_037157785.1). Lineage (NCBI taxonomy): Eukaryota > Metazoa > Arthropoda > Insecta > Hymenoptera > Formicidae > Cephalotes > Cephalotes varians. Next base: position 31,047 of record JANQDE010000603.1, read on the forward strand.
ATATTAAAATTTTCGATTGTTTTATAGCGTTTATGGTCTTTCTGGCTGTCTCTTCAATATGTCTATCTATACTATCATTTCTTTGTAACGTGTATCCTAAATATTTGAAATGATCAACTTCCTCTGTCTCTATTCCAAAGCCATTGCTCTCTTCTTCTCCTTTTGATTCCTTTTTTAAAAATCATCTTTGATTTTTCTACGCTGAAAATTCTCTTTTCTCCAAAAAATTCGAGAAACTCTTCAACATCTATTTAAGTTTCAAGTCTGTTGCCTCCTTCACGACTAATACAATACTGTCCGCAAGACTTCACACTTTCTTCCTATCAACTACCAGACCTGCCCCCTGTCTTTTTTGCAACATATTTTCTATATCCGCTACATATTAAATAAGTTAGTCCTCTTTCCTCAACCGTTTCTTTTCAATATATCTCAACTTCTCTCTTCTATTTCTTTTAGCCATTTCTCTCAATATTTACGAGGGTCATTTAATAATTACAGACACAAGTAGGAGGCAGTTGATGAAAGAGTTATGATTAGAGGTTGCAATCCCGCAAAGTGGGATCCTGCAATCCCGCAGGATCCYGCGCCATTTTTTGGTCCCGCATATGTTATATAAAAGTTGCGGGATCCCGCGGGACGAAAATTGCGCGAATGACATGCGCACAACGAATCTCGAGCGGGAAACRTGATCTATRAGGCGAACGAYGAGCGTGATGTTGTTTTGTTTCACGACTCTGCGCTTTTCACTCTTTCTGTTGCCGTCCCACGCGTACATGTTTTATYTTGTTTAATGCGTGTTAGTCTTGTGAATTTACATATTATTTATACAATTTATATATTATTTATTTAATATACGTATTATACTACTTGTTATTTTATTGGTATGGTATTACTAGTGCAAACAAAATATGTCATCTAGTAAGGAATCGATGTGTGATAATGAGAAAGGAGACACTAATAAAACTCTTTGGGATTATTTTGTGAAATGCCGAAAATGCTAAATGTTTAAAGTGTTCTGCCATTTTGAAATTAAGTCAACGATCAAGAAAAGGGTTAGTGACACATTTAAGAAGCAAACATTGCATAGATTTAAAATCACAATCSCAAGCATCAACATCGAGAAAGGATCCATGTAATGTGTCAGCCCAGCCGCAGATTGTCGACAATTGCGAAATACCAAAAAAAAAGGCCAAAACAATTGATAACTTTTTCGTCAAAGAAAATTCCATGGAAAAAATTATATCTCGAATGATTGCTAAGGATGGTTTCACTTTCAATACTTTCTGTAAATCTGTAGACTTAAGAAATTTGTTTCTGAAAAGTGGTTTTAGACTTCCAACTTCTCCTAATACAATAAGATCCATAGTTATTACATTCTCAGATTCTATAAAAGCCGAAATGATAAATAAATTTAGAAAACTTCAAGAACAAAATCAAAAGTTYTCATTAAYATTTGATGAATGGACATCTAGAAAAAATCGGAGATATTTAAATATAAATGTGCATTATAAAGAGAAACACTTTAATCTTGGCTTAGTACGAATCCATGGTTCATGTACGGCAGAACATTGTGTCAACATTGTTGAAGAACGTCTGAAGAGCTTCAATCTAAATATTAAAGACGATATTATTGGTATAACTACTGATGGAGCAAGTATGATGGTAAAAGTCGRTAAACTTATGCCTTGCTATCAACAACTTTGTTATGCACACGGTGTACAACTTGCCGTTATTGACGTTTTATACAAAAAAAATTTGCAGCAAGAGTCATCAGAAGAAATACAATTTTATATGTCTGACGATGAGGATGATGAGTATGATGACGTTGATGAAGATGAAGAGGATGGCTTATCAGTAACTTTGAGTCTTTCACCTGTAGAAGTAGTTTTAAATTATAGAGATCTTATTGCGAAAGTGAGAAAAACTGTAAARATTTTTAAAAAGTCGCCGACAAAAAATGACATTTATTTGCAGAAATATGTGCAGGAAGAATACGGTAAAAAATTAGAATTAATTTTAGATTGTAAGACTCGCTGGAATAGTCTACTTAACATGTTAGAACGCTTTTACAATCTAAGATTGTGCATAAGCAAAGCTTTGATTGATATAAAATCYGAAATATATTTCACCGATGAAGAATGGTCCAAAATAAATGAYTTAAAGTTATGTCTGGAACCAGTTAAGCTGGGTGTCGAAGTAATATGCAGAAGAGATTCAACTCTAATCACCACAGAAACAACTCTTCGTTTTATATTGGAAAAATTGGACAAACAATCTACTYTTCTCAGCACTGATTTAGCCACAGCATTTCGAAAAAGGATAACACAACGTCGCACCGATTTAAGTGGAACTTTAATTTATTTGCAAAATCCGAATAAATTTGAACATGATTTGAAAAATTTTAAAGATACCACATTTGCAATGCCTAAAAAGACTGTAATACGCAAGGAAATAAAAAATTTATTGGAAAGAGTTCTCAGTAATACACGCGAGGATAACAGTTCAAATAAGTCGGATACCGATACTGCATCCAACTACTTCGAGGAAAACCAAGATCAAGATATTCAAGAAGATAAACAACAGCCTAATTTATCCTTACAAGAAGAATTAGAGTTTAAATTGCAAGAGAACTATTCCGAAGTAATTGAATCAAAGGGTTTATCAGAAGATATTGATAAAATTTTAAAGAAAGAGATGAGTGCCTTTGAAAGCGACGGCACAAAAGGAAAATACTTACGCATGAYTTACGAATATTTATTGACTATTACTCCTACAAGTGTAGAGGCTGAACGAGCTTTTTCCGCCGCAGGATATTTTTRTAATGACTTGAGGAGCAGCCTGGGAGATGAAACAATTAATAGTCTTTGCTTTTTGAGATCGTATTTTCAAAATTCCACAAATTAAAATTTTTTGTTTTAAATATTTCATTATTATTGTTAAAAACTTATTAATTTTATTATTAGAAATATAATTATTATTAATTTAGTTTGAGAAGAGAAAACTGAAAAATTTTAGTAAAAAAGTCAGGAAATTAAAAATAATTACTGAATTATGATTTTAATTTCATCAAAATGACAAAATGTTTACATATATTAGTAGTCAACATAAGAAAGAAGAAATTTTGTTTTTCTTATAAATATTTTTTGTTTATATATTTCATTTTTTAATAATTATTAGATATTATTCATTCGTYAACAACTTGACATTTGGTTTGGACATAATAAATCTTTCATTTATAGTTCATTTTCTAAAAAAAAGCTATTAAGTTAAATTTATAGATTTTGTTTTTGTTCATTTAATTTTGATTTTTATTATTAAATATGATTATCCTAGTAAATAAAATTTGTTTCTTTATTAAATGTATAGATCTGTTTCTTTATTAAATGTATAGATCTAACCAAATCTTTAAAYCCGCAGGATCCCGCGAGGTCCCGCAGGATTGAAAATAATCCCGCATGAATCCCGCGGGATTGAAAATAGCACGGGATTGCAACCTCTAGTTATGATACTTTCAGAGCAGTAAATTGACATCCCCGTGATTTTTGATCAACTGTTTAAGTAAAATTGTTTGGTTATAAGCTCATAATCTCAAATTACGATGGCAAGTCTTCTTGAAATTTATGAATTAGTTGAATAACTGACTTAGCCTCATCGAATTTCCACTTGTTTGGTCCACTCAATGAAAAGCTACGTGATAAGAAATTTAATGACAATGACGGCGTCAAAGAAAATGTGCTAAATTGGCTCTAACATCAAAAGATCAAAGATTTCTTTGCAGCAGACATAAATAAGCTAATTAACCCTTTGAATCACATATTTTTCTACTCAATATTATGGCCTGACTCTTGTTATTCGGGGGTTTTTGGAGTCGCTGATGACAAATCTAAGGTCAGAATTTGAAAATTTCTGTATTCATGATGGCGGATCCAATATGGCGGATGTAAAAATCTAAAAAACTATTAAAATTCGAGAATTTTGACCGAATCTTGTTACTCGGGGGTTGTTGGGGTCGCTGATCACAAATCTGAGGGTATGTGTGTGTGTGTGTGTGTGTGTGTGTGTGTGTGTGCGCGCGCGCGCGCGCGCGCGTGTGCGTGTGCGTGTGGTGGATAGGTCTCTAATATGATATCGCAGTTGATTTTTAGAAAATATTTGATACCTCTGTCCTTATGCGTGCGTGTGTGTGTGTGGGGGGGGGGGTGTGAGTGGCCGCGTATGCGTCCGTGTATGGAGAGGTATATTCGTTCCGTTTTCCTTCTGTTCTCCTTCCGCTTTCCTTCCGTTACATGTGCAAATAAAGAAACTCGCACGTTTATGTATGCATGTATGTGCGTATGCATATCTGGATTTAACAAAGATTGTTTGAAGTTGTGAATAAACTATGATAATGCTAGAACATGGAAATTTTTTTTAAGTAGGACGCTGAGACCTGCTATCCCACTGTGACTGAAAGGGTTAAAAGATGAGACAAGTGTATTAATGTTGCTGGAGATTATGTTGAAAAATAAAATGTAAAGTTGATTAAATATATACAAAATAAAAAAGTTAGTTCCGCTCGCTTTTTGAAAAACAATAATAATTTAGGAGAGGTCAGGGAACGAGCTTCGTGAGGTGTAAGAACTAGTTTTAAAAAAATTTTTTTTTTAAATTTTTTCTTTTTCAAATTATATAATTTCACAAAACGTTTCGAACATCACTTTATCATCCTCAGTTGTTTACGACTCGAATAAATTAAATAAAGTTAACATCAAACAATTAACTAATTACATATTGGTTACGTTATTACTAAATTTGAGCCACATCAACGGTCGATAATATAAAMCAATCAAATATTGAATCATAAGTTAAAAAACATATCAATGCGGTAAGATATTAAACAGTATAAACAAAGTCATATTTTTTAAAAAAAACGTATTAACCAGTTTCTTCGTTGGACAGCGAGAAATTGTATGGTCATTAAAATAAAATTTGATATGTAATCCGTAGTTAAATCGCAGTGAATATGTGGCCAAAATTAAGACTGTGAGGACAAATTATGATTAAAATCTGAGTGTAAAAGCCTATATGTGTGTTTCAATTAAACACTTACTATGTACGCATGGTGGAGCGAAGTATTTCATCTCTCGATGTGAATATATAAATTACTTCCGATCGCAACGATTGTTAACATCACACTGAGATTCTAACCCACAGTAATCATAAAAGATATATATTAAAGGTTAATAATATAAACAATATAACTATTTTTGATTAGATAAATTATCAAGTAAACAAAAGTAAGACTCATTTAGAAACTCGGTGTCTTTCTGTGAATTGATTCCCCTTTTTTGTTCCTTAATATGCAACATCTCTGAGACCAGCCTCCTGTTGTAATTTGATTCTGTGTCTAAAATTTTGACATTATTCCAATCAAACATATGATTATATTTTAATATGTGCTCAGAAATAAYTGAATGTTTTGTGGAGTCAAGCTTTATGTTGTTGTAATGCTCTTTAACTCTTGTTTGTAGTTGTCGTTTCGTTTGTCCTGTGTATGTTGCATCACAATCCTTGCAACTAATTTTATAAACGATATTACTTTTTTTTGTGTATTCTGTTTGTTCTTTCTGTACCCTCACTATTTTTTCAATCTTATTTAAAATTCTGAACCCAACCGTAAAATCCGATTTCCTAATCAAGGATGCTGTTATTTCAGAGATATTACGCATATAAGGAATTACATAAAAAAGTTTTTTTTTCCCTTCCGTCCGTCTCACCATTCAAATCTGGATCCGTCTCACCATTCAAATCTGGAACCATTTCATTTTTTTTGTCACTCGCTAATTTGGACGTAAATAATTTTTTAAGTCTTTTGTTTATTGTTTCAAAAATCATTGTAAGCGGATATCCATTTTCCCGAAGAATTTTAATACATAATTCTATGTTTTTTTGATAATATTTAGGGTGGGCCAATAGTATAGCTCTATYYGTCAGGTTATAAATGGTTCCAATCTTGTGACACTTTGGATGATTCGAATAGAAAGATAAAACCCTTCCTGAAAAGGTTTCTTTTTGAAACCAATTCACTATAATCATACCATCGTCCACCTCCAACATGAGATCCAAAAAACTTAATTTTCTATTAACTTCATACTCAACTGTGAACTGTAATCTCTTATGAAAACTATTGAATGTATCTAGTATTTCTGAAATGTGTTCTAAAGAGGCGGACAATAATATGTCGTCTACATAACGGAAATAAAATAGAATGTTATCGATTCTTTCTAACGCCTTTTTTTCAAGATCTTGCAATACTATGTTAGCGATGATCGGGGACAAGGGAAATTGATTACGAGGGCTGTTCAAAAAGTGAACAAGTGAAAAAGCTGAAAATGCCCCTGAAAGGAACTCGATTTCAAGAAAGAGAAGACATTAAACAGAATACGACGGCCGAGCTTAACAGCATTCAAAAAGATGCCTTCCAGAAATGTTTTGAACAATGGCAGAAGCGTTGGGAGAAGTGTGTGCATCACCAAGGAGACTACTTTGAAGGGGATTAGAAGTTTGTAGCTCTAGTTCAATAAATGCACTTTCAATTAACAAAAGTCCGATACTTTTTGAACAGCCCTCGTAAATATATATTTAAATATATATATATTTTACCTCCAGAATAATTTGTGTCTTTAATTATTGAATGACCCTCGTATTTATACCTTTTACCTATCTCATCCCTCCTTCCGAAATTATTACCCCTTCATCATCTATTCTAGCATTAAAATCATCTTCTGTTAAAAGATTTTCTTTGTTATCTTCCGATATTGAGCCTTAATTTCTTTTATAATTTCAATTGTTCCTTGCTTATTATACGTTGTTATGATGTTCCATTTATCTTTTCATATTCCCCTCCACGCTTGTATTCCCTTCGTTTTCCTTTCTTCCGTTCCGTATTTTTCCTTGATGTTCTTCTTTACTCCTGTAAAGAAAAATAATTTCTGTCATAGTTCTTCTTTTATTTTTCTTTCTCTTGGCATGTTGACATTTTCAATTAAGATCCTTTGACATTCTTTCTTTTCCAGGCTACTTTTCCTTCTGTTCCAGCGCGTTTTTTTTTAATCGAAGTTTTGCTTATTCCAATTGTCAAACTCCTTAATATACTTCTAAAATTGTGTAGAATTGAAGTGTATTAACGAACAGACATTATGAATGTTTGAATACCGTATAATTGTCGATTCGAAGTCGATGACGATGTAAGTCGTACGTGTTTGTATATGAAGAAAAAGAAGCTAGCTTGAATCACCCGACCGTGACGAATAATAAACCCGTATGCAATGCTTCTCTGTCAGGATGCTGATGAGGGACATAAACGGGGAACAAGCTTGAAGGCGCGACTCACAATTAACCAATAAAACAAATTTGATTCGTGGTATTGTAAGACAACTGTAATACGACTGTGACACGATGGTAATATTATAGTAATATTATAGTAATATTACGGTAGTCGCAGGAGATTGGGACTCGATTCTCTTGGGCATGTACTTCACGTCTCTATCTCTTAAGGTGTTGTACCATATGGGCACGTTGCATCTATACTTCAATTTTACACATAAATTCTTGTTATGTAATTCTGCAACATTCTAAAAACCAATTTTAATTTTTTTTTCTAATTTTTATTGCTTTCCTTATATTTTTTCGTGCATACCTTGTATCTTCGTTTTTGTCTTGCATTTTTGTTTATTCCACAATTAATTCAGGTGATTATTTAAAAAATCTATTAACTTGTTATATACATCCTTTAGTTATCACTAGCTCAAAAATTAGGGATGTTACTCTTGACGTGGAAGGATAGTTCGAAGATCATAAGATATATGATGCTGGTATTAAAAGGAGATACTATAATGTGATCGTTGTTATCCAAATATTTCTTTATCGCAAAATTGTCATAACCTTGTTTATACAAATATTTTTCTTTCTTCCGAGAGATCTTTCTGAAATATGATAATAAGCTTATCAGAAAATGATCAGCATCTTCTTGATTTTTGTCTTTACATAGCACATTATTTTTTGTTTAAACTCGTCTAGTATATTTTAATCAATATTCAAAAACTTTTTAATAACATTGATTTTATATTTTTAAGTTGTTCTAGGAGGATATCAATCGCAGCAGAGAACAAGAAATTGCGTGCAGGGAACTTTTTGAACATCACTGAAGATGATTTAAGTTAAATATACAAAATTTTTACAAACGTACCAATTATGTAAATATATGATATTGTACTTTTAAGTATTTGCGCACGAATTACCGCGCCGTTACTCTCATTTGCTCTCTCTTTTGAATTTTTTATTTTACTATTTCAAATCTTAAAGATCCATCTGTTTTACTATACTGTTATACTGTTGGTTTTCAAATTATCAATAGAAAATAGGGACATACATATGTTTCTCATGCAAACAATTCTATATTGAAAGACAAGTGACACAAATTATTTGACGTATTGCTACGCATGAAATTCTGTATGAAAAACTTTCGTTTGTGCTTTAAATAAATTTATTAGTTTTATATCACGTATTATTTTGTATTATGCTATGAATATTTTTATTTTTGTCTTCAGTTGAAGTGATCAAAAATAGATGGAGAGTTTACGGGACACATTCTGTGTGTGTAAGGAATTAAATAATCTCCCGAAGAAAGAATTAGATGACAAAGAAGAGAAAGTTGAAGAATCATCGTGGCTATTTTAAGAGTATGATGTTTCTAAAAGATCAATTCTTGCTTATGAAATTGCAGTTCTGAAGAATAATAACGGGGATTTAGAAATGAAAGTGTTTAAAGATATGATTGAAAATAAGCATATCGATGAAACAAATCCTGTTTAAAATCATTTAAAACTGTATCTGTGTATCTGAAACAAATGTTTCTCAACTAGAAATACGTAATGAATTTGAAAATTTTGCGACTCCTAGAACAACTTAAAAATACAAAATCAAATATTATTAAAAAGTTTTTGAATATCGATCAAAATATACTAAACGAGTTTAAACAAAAAATAATGTGCTATGTAAAGACAAAAATCAAGAAGATGCTGATTATCATTTTCTGATGAGCTTATTACCATATTTCAGAAAGATCTCTCGGAAAAAAGAAAGATATTTGTATGAAGGTTATGACAATTTTGCGGTAAAGAAATATTTGGATAACAACGATCACATTATAGTATCTCCTTTTAATACCAGCATCATATATCTTATGATTTCTCTTTAAAATTGTCACATCAGACTAAAAAGTCTTCTAACCTCACCTAAACAACTAACGATGTTAACAACATCTGGGCCGGATACAGAAATGTAAGACATGATCAGACTAAAAGCTTTATTTCATTTTCCTCCACTCACAATGATAATAATTAATCATAGAGCATCTCTTATATCATATCATTCTTTCGTATTTTTGTGTATTAATACTTTCTGCTAAAAAAATATCTGGAATTGTCTATCTACGAAGCGGTTCAACCGAAATTGAAATTGTTTTTGCCGCTAAGTTGGCACAATTATACTCGACTTTGATAAGGAGTTTCAGTGCAATGTATCAATTAGTTTGTTTACGGCAATTGTTTATATTAGTTTAAATTTTAATACTCACAGCAACATTAAAAAATCAAGAACAAAGAATTTGATTCAAATTTAACAAAATTTCTTGTGCAGAAACGTTTAAAAATTTGCCGTATTGCGGTCGAATTTGTGGAAAGACAATTGGATTGTCGATAATGCACTATCTCACACATATAGATGCTAATACGCAATTTTTTTGCCCAAAACTCAACAAATATCATTCTTCAAGCATGATATCCACCGGACTTGACTCTCTGTGACTTTTCTTTGTTTCCAAAAACTCAAATTATCACTTTGTGAAAAGAGACTGTAAAATAAAATTTGCTGAAAGAGCCATCTTCATTACAAAAAGTATTTTGAAGAATGGATAAAGTATTGGCATATGCGTTGCAAAGGAGACTTTTGAAGGGGACAAAATAAATTTATCTGATTAAATATCAATATGTGTTTTATTTAATTTTTATGTTTTATTTATTTATGATTTCGGATACTTTTTTAGCAGAAAGTACAGTTATTATTTGATATTTCTTACTTTTTATTTTGTAGTCTTAAAATATAACTAAAAAAAAAATAAAAAATACGTTTTTACTTTAATGACAACAAATTTCTTCCGGTAAAATATAGCTATGAAAATTTGATTGCTTAGAAATACATTTTTTCAATTTTATGAAGAATGTAATAGAATGTTCCTGGTGACATTCTGAAATATACAGAAAACTTATTCGGTAAATTCAACAAATCTAGGAATAATGTATTCTCCATTTCTTTCTCTAGAAACAAATATTAGACTTTTATTTCAGTTCTTCCATTCACAAATTTCTAATAATTTTCCAAGAAGAATGAATCGTTGATGTCATCTTATATTCATCTAACTGCTTTCATAAACTCTTGAAATTCTGAACTTTGAGGTTACATCAAGATTACATACCAGAATATGCAATTATTATAACTGTACGGAGTAGGCCATTTAAAATGTTACAAGTTATTATCTCTGAAAGTATGCACTGAATCAAAAATACATTCAGGCAAAAGTTTTGTGAGTTAGAGGGGGACGTAAAATGATATCATTTGTTTGACCTTGGATGGCGTTGTCAAGGTCAGGGCAAAATCACTCTTAATTTTTTAAATAGAATACCCAATTTTTCATTGCATTTTCTAATAGCATACCTCAAGAGCTTTTCAAAATACTATAATAAAATACTTTTTCATTAAGTATTTTTCAAGATTTTTATAAGACTTGAAAGCTACAGTATTAGCTTTTTAGGTATGTCACCAGCAATAGCATTATCGAGGAAGATGTCCAACCAACAGTTAAAATCTCTTGAATGTTATTCAGAGACCTTAATAATATTTGTAGTATGAAGAGATTATCCCTCTTATTTTCATTTTTACGCATTTAAAGTGTTACAAGCTATTATCTCTCAAAGTACACATAATAGTACAAAATATTCCATACAAAAGTTGTATGGCTTGAAAGAGATGAAATAATATTGATATTAATTAAAAAAAAAATAACTTCTTTAAGGTTAATGTAAACGATCACATTAATTTTAAATGGAGTTCTCCAAACTTGATGGCAGATTCATGTAGCTGAGAGATGTTTCCAAACGGTATAATGAAATTCTTTTTTTTACAAACCTTTCAACTTTCAAATCTTCTGTAGAATTGACATTAGTCACGTTTAGTGAACACAACACTCACGTTTGGAGTGCTAGATTAATGTAAGTCTCCTTGCTTCTCACATTTGGAGTGCTAGATTAACGTGAGTCCTCTTGCTTCTCAAATTCAGGGTGTTAGATTAACGTAATTCCTCTTGCTTCTCACGTTCGGGGCACTAGATTAACGTGAGTCCCATTGCTTCTCACGTTTGGATACATTTTTACTAGAATTTTTCGCATCAATTCAATAAATGTTCGAAATGTTTACTTTCTTGTTGTAGGCATAGTCGTAATCTTCGCTGAAATGCTTTTGTACAAACAAACTTTTGTAATTGTTCCATTGTAATTTCAGAACAGGTTTGTCCAATCCTTCATATTTTTTCTTGTCGTTGGCGTAGTTGCTATGATCCGACTTTTAATAAAACTCTATAGAAAATAATCGAGTGGTATTAAATCTAGAGAACGGACAGACCAATGTATTGTACTTCCTCGTTCTATTCATTTCTGAGGAAAAACAATTGTGACCCTATTCTTTCCTAGCTTTTAATGATATCTATTAACCTTCAGGCGGCCGGCATTCAAAATACTTAAATACAATGACTTTGGGGATTATTTCCCTGTAAAAGTTTTTTAATGGATTGTATATATGGGTCGACCAAAAGGGTATCCCAAAAGGTACCATGCCGGCCGTCTGGAGGTTAATAATTGTTGAGAAATGCACGAGCGAGCGCGAAGCGGCAAGAGGGTGTGCAGATTACCGGCTCTGCCCAGCGCTGAGCACGCGGTGTGCGTTACGCGGATCTGATGATGCCGCTGTAGGATTGAAGAAGGACGGTGAGCGATAATCACGGCTTAATTGAAAGTCACTTAAGTCGAAAAACAAAAGAACAGTAAACTTTATTTTTAACACAAATAACAACAACGGTCGCGGTCGACGTGTGGCCCGAAAAATGTTGATGTCTCAGAGGGCAATTCAAATGATGTCGCTTAACGGAAATGAGACCTGGTCATCGGCCGGTAGTTTGCACCCGGTGAAGGAGTCCAGCAACCAGGGAGCGATAGCGAGTCGTTGAATGACCACACGCCGCCGATACAAAAAACCAGCACAATTTTATGTCCGTTACAGTTCGATTAGACGACGATCGTCGCAATAGATCACGCGGATGCCCATCCACCGCGATGAAGGACGAGAATGAAAGTCTCGCTGGAAGCTACTCGGCACTTGCACTAGATACGCCGAATTATGCAGAAGACAGTTCTCGCGACGCGAAATACAGCCTCGTTGAGTGAAAAGACACCGATGTCCAGCAACGGGATTCGCAGTTAAGAGAAAGCCGAACATCGATGATTAAACGTGAACGATCGTCGCAAGACTGACTGTTTGAATCTGGAAACCTCGCAATGACAATGATCTCTCTTCGAAAAACAATGAGCGCTGATAGGTCGTTGCGGATTACGAATTGTTTACCCTCTCCTCTCTCGTGTTTCCCTTGATAGCCGACAAAAATCGATTTGAGCCAATGAGCGATCAGCGGTTTACCCGGACGATTCGAAACAATAATGATAATACTATTACGGTAATTGCAGTATTGCACTGTCATACAAGTGTGACAATACTGTTCTAATTTCGAATAAAAGTCAAGTAAATTAATAGATATGACATGAAAAGTTGATATTAGAGTAAAGACCAGATTTGACCACATGAAATGTTTTTCACTATTATGTACTTTGAGAGATAATAGTTTGTAACTTGAAATGCGTAAAAATGGAAATAAGAGGGACAATCTTTTCATTCTAACAAACATCTTTGAACAATATTCAAGAGATTTTAGCCGTCGGTCGGACATCTTGGATAATGCTAATGCTGCTAATGTAATTTTCAAATCTTATAACTTGAAAAGTACTTAATGAAAAATATTTTATTCTAGTGTTTTGAAAAACTTTTATGCTATTAAAATATGCAACAAAAAATGGAGCGTTCTATTTAAAAAATTAAAAGTGACTTTATTCTGACCTTGACAACGCCACTCAAGGTCAAACCAATGGTATCGTTTTATGTTCCCCTCGAACTCACAAAACTTTTGTCTGAACGTATTTTTGATTCAAGGCATACTTTCAGAGATAATAGCTGATAACACTTTAAATGCCCACCGTGTATATTTTTGAATATACTTTTACAAATTATTCGGACGAATTCGTTAAAACAAAAGTTCGCCAGAACATGCATTCACTGTAATCGTAACCTAAAGCAGGCCTGTCTAACTTTGCTCGCGAGTTAAATGCTTCTACCTCTTCATCATTTCATCGTTGAATAAGACAGAGAAATCAAAAACAATAAATACTAGAGCTCTGCTAATGATTGACTACTCTATTATTTATTGTTTTTTTTTTTTTTATTGCAAAGCATAGAATCGTTTATTCTACTGCAGAACATAGGACCATAAAATTGTGAAATTTTAGTGAAAAGCGATGCAGCACATTCTCCTCCTTCTCCTTTCTCATTCTCTTTTTCTCTCTCTCAAAAGCATTAATAAAAGAACACTTTTGTAATTCTCAGTTATATTGATTACTAGCTACATGTACTGTGAAACAAGATTTTTGTATAAAAAAATTGCATTTTCACGAAGTTCCTCGGATTTTATACAATTTCAAGCTTCATATTTGAGTTCAGCAAGCCCAAAAATATAAATACAGACAAATCCTAAACGTTCCCGTCATGAACAAATTTTGATTCTAAATTACTACACTGACAGTCTTACTACTGTAATTTATAAATATATTATAAAAAAATATTTACCCGATAAAAAGTAAGACTTCCGCAAATTACTCCAATTGTTATCAAAAGAAAAAACATTATTTTAAATTTTGCTATTGTTGAGTCGGAGAATCTGTAAGAAAAAGAGGATATTATTTTGTATGTATTCTAAATGTATTATCGACTATTATGCACGCACGCACGTACGCACGCACAAACGCACGCACGCACGTACGCAATAAGTTTAAACATGCATACATGGTCCGCCATCAAAATCCGGACATAATGAACAATTTGTTTAAACAAAATCCTATTCGCCAAAATATAAAAATTACAAAAAAGTTTTGTATTAGTGGTATCTTTTTGGAGTAAAATTATAACTCTGTATAACCTCCTTTTATTTTGATAACTACTTCAATCTTCGTCTTGGAACACTGGCACGCTCTCTGCAACGCATCCTTGTCCATATTGGCAAATACCTCGATAGCGGCATGGAGAGGATCTTGTTGGGATGTCTCGACTTGTTGGTCACTTGTTCAATAACGCTCCACACGTAGTATTCCATCAGATTCATATCTGGATTTCAACGAACACAGAAGCAGATTCACATAGGATTTGAAGCGTACATCCTCTTCAGCAATTCGACGCATTGTAGTGTCACTCATACCCAAGGTTTTAATTTCGTCAGAAACTGCTCTGGATTTTCTGAAATGAGCTCTTAAGCCCTTTCTTGCTGGAATCCTTACCGACTTTTCTTTTGAATGTTCTTCTTTTCTCTTCCTCACAGGATTGGCAGAACTTTTTCGTCTTCAAAACCATATTTCAAAGCCGCAACATCAATACAGTTGATCTCAGAGAACCGAATAATTTTGGTCTGCGAATGCCCAACGCGGTTTTCGATTATTGCCATTCTTCGGTTATATTCTGCACTTATCTGCTCGGACATTTTGAAGTTATGCACGCTTACTACAAACATGTGACTTGCCCGAACGTCAACAACGACCTACCACTGAAGTCAAATATGGCGAGAAATTTAAATTTAATCTTATCCGGATTTTGGTGGGGGACCTTGTAT
>JANQDE010000604.1:0-36332 GCA_037157785.1 Cephalotes varians
AGGTAATGAGATGTAACTTGGCGCTTTTTATTGATTTCATRTCTTTTGTACAAATGATACACATATTTGGGTTATCACTTCGATTAAAATAAAATATCAAATCTTTTATGTATTGTATAAATGATATACATGTTATTAGAGTTTATTATTTGATTATTTGAATTCAGTACATATTACTTAAATTGAATAGGATAAAGAGATTTTTCAATCAATTTTAAGAAATTATAACTTGGCACTAATTATTATACAAAGTGATACAAAAATACGTATTCAACGAGCGTACACTTAGCGCTTTTTTTAACCTTTTTTTTATAAAGGTTATATACTTGGATTTTATATTTTTAATTTAGTTACAAAGGATAAAACTTGACGTCACTTATTGATTTCAAATCTTTTATACAGATGACATACATATTATTTGGGCTGAATAATATCAAATGATAGATTAAACTTTTTTTTAATTAAGGATAATATCACTTGTATTTGGTACAACAGCTTTTTTCGAATTAAGTGTAGAATTTAACTGTCGAGATAATGAGATGCAATTTGGCGCTTCTTATTGATTTCATATCTTTTGTACAAATGATGTTAAGAATSTCAAACATATTAATTGGTACATATTGCTTGGGTTCAATTGTAAGAATATCAATACAATGGTCATTTTTATGTAATATACTCAATACTAACTATGACCTAAATATAGTTTTAAATCTTTACTTCACCCACTAAAAACATATTTTTAATTCAAGTTCAGAAATATTTCCTCATTCGATAATAATATCAAGACGATGGTCATTTTTATGTAATATGTACTCAATACACAATATGTGCTAAATGGTTTTTTAAAATTTTTTCTTCGCCCATAAAAGAATTTAAAAGTGTCTTATATTTTTAAGTCAAATTCAGAAATGTTTTCTTATTCGAATATGATCAGTTTTTAATTTTCAATAAAATATTAAGCCTATTCAAAATTTGATCTGTTCAGCTGTTATTGAACTCCATTAATCTCAGATATTAAAATATGTTAAGAAGCTTTAAAATCTTCTCTAAAAAATAAAAGAGAAATACAATTTATTGGTAGAAAACTATCGTTGCAGTTTGTAAATTATTAAAATACTATTAAAAGTATTTGAAAATGTACATGCCTAAAATTGTTAATACATTGCTTTATTGTGTTCTATATAACTTTATTGTGTCCTATATAGTATAATATCTGAATTGAAAATATGTTGTTTAATATACATTTTTAGTAACAATTTTTTGTAAAAATAGTATATAGATATCCTTAGCACCTCTGAGCCATTGTTTTTTTTCTATTTGTGTATCATCAATTTTATTTATATACATAATTTATTTTCTTATCTTTTTTATTATAATATTTATTAGTATAAAATGCTAGTTGAAAGATAGAATTAGCATTATACTTGCAATAAATATACATAATGCATCCCACAAAGTTTTTATGATACAAAATTTTTAATCAAGGTAACYTTGTCAATAGCCACGACTACAAATTATTCAATAGTGTCATGTTTGTATATTTTTAATTACATCACAAGTGTGTAAAATAAAAAAAAAAATTTTTTTATTTTGTATATAAAAAATCTTAATAGACAAATGAATAAAAAATTATTAATTTCTATTAGAAATCAAATAATTAATAAATCATGTAGAAATAATGATTTGTAGATAAGTAAAGTTATTTAATATAATAAAATATTTTATAAAAATATTTAAAGTAATAATCTTTTTTAAATGGTTGCTAGCGCGCCTTGCGTCAAAGGCTGCAATTAATTGTTAGCGCCCCTTGCGTCAAAGACAGCAGACGTACACCATCCTCACTACGTAGCTTTCTTGGGCGACGACGACGACGTTTCTTAAAATGATTTTATCTAGATTTTGACTTTGCGTTATAATATCTCGGCACATAGGACACGTAGAAAAAAAATAAAAGCACTTTTATGTAAATCAAACCCAAGCTATCGATTAAGACCATTTAAAACCTAATCAGCTGAACCATTATTGAGATCTGATAATCTCAGATGCTCGCAACTCGCCGGCTCGCGTATAGATACACGGTCCGTCTCGCGCATACACTTTAGCGCTGAGACACGACCGTGTCTCTTGATATNTCTCAGATGCTCGCAACTCGCCGGCTCGCGTATAGATACACGGTCCGTCTCGCGCATACACTTTAGCGCTGAGACACGACCGTGTCTCTTGATATTAAAGCGCTTGTTCTTGCTTTTGTGAAGAATGAATTGTTTATTTGAGTCGGAATGTAATGTGTCATTTTTCTAACAAGGTGGAAAATCTGAGCCCTCGAAATGTGCATGTTTCTAAATGCAATCATTCGATTCAATTCTTAGCGTCCTCATAGTATGTAAATGATTGAGACGTTCATATCTATTGTGTGTTTTTTAGTGAGTCAAATTAATATTGTGTCTATGTAAGAAGTATAAATGTTTTGGAACAATGTCATTATTAATACAAAATTTTAAAAACCTAATACGTTGTGTACATTTAATATTAATTTTGTAATGCTTAATCCACATTTTAAGTAATTTAACTGAGAAATCATTAAACACAATTGATATAAATGTGAAAAATGAATAATAACGAGTGTTTCGACGCATATTTCAGGCACCGTAATGTTAACAATATTATTAAGTGTTAGCTATTTATTAATGTAATGAGCTCTCGAAATATTAACAATAATCAATTAATTGTACTTTCATGAAGCATTATACTTTCATACACTGAGGATAGCTTAAAGGAGAGCCGAAACGTCTGTAAATATAGATAATAAATTATATTAGTTGATCACGCTTTGTTAACTGCGGTATTACTCTCATTAGCACTTCTACAATTAATTAATTATTGTTAATATTTTGAGAAGTCATTACATCAATAAATAGCTTACACTTATCAATATTGCTAACTGGCTGAAATATGCGTCGAAACATTCGTTATTATTCATTTTTCATATTTATATCAATTGTGTTTGATGATTTCTCACTTAAATTATTTAAAATGTGGATTAAGTATCATAAAATTAATATTAAAAGTACACAAGATGTTAAATTCTTAAAATTTTGTATTAATAATGACATTGTTCCAAAACATTTATACTTCTTATATAAACACCGTGACGACATCGCTATCATCACACGTGCTAC
This sequence comes from Cephalotes varians, assembly GCA_037157785.1. Classification (NCBI taxonomy): domain Eukaryota; kingdom Metazoa; phylum Arthropoda; class Insecta; order Hymenoptera; family Formicidae; genus Cephalotes; species Cephalotes varians. Next base: position 3,180 of record JANQDE010000604.1, read on the forward strand.
ACTGTGAGCACTTTCAGCGCGCACCTGTCAGCATGAGCACACATCAAGTGCACGTCGCCGCTTCGAGAGGGCGACGCGGATTAATCCTTGCTCGCAAGTAATAGCATGCAAGGATTATAAGCAGCACTGATCGATCAATCAAGGATTCATTTCGAATTCGTTTTTTTTTTTTTTAATTCATACAGAGCGAGCTTCTCCAGGCCTTTGTCAATACCTGATAGTACCCTCGCTTACACAGAGCGAGCTTCTCCAGGCCTCTGTGTTCAAGCAGATTTTTGGAGCTCTCGTTCAGAGCTCGGCAACCAGTTAGGCACAATACCCACCACTGCTTCGACAACGCCGCCGCGCTGCCGGCTCCCGGCAGCGGCACTCAACCTCACTAGCAGTGGTTACACCAAATGTGTCACCACAGGAAATCAAGCGCACACCACAAGGCGTTCAACTTGAATGGAGATTCCGCAAAATCGAATTCCAACGAAGGATTAACCCTTAACGGATTTCACCAGTGGAGAGAAGTCAAGAAACTCAAATTAACCTGCCGGGCACTCCGGAAAATCAAGGAGCAAGAAACGACTGACAACGACTTGTGAGTGACCAGACCACACTGCAACTCCACTCTGACAACTCCGGTAGCCTGCCCGCGGACTTCAGGGCACGGAATCATCTGGGCCAGATTGGAACGCAAGAAAGCCCTAATACGGAAACTTTTTGACAATTGAGCTCCCGAGCTTCCGGCGCCTGCTGGCGTACATAATTCCATACCAAAGAAAATTGATAAACACTTTTTCACTCAACACTGTACATACAAATCCACTTAAACGTTGTAGATATAATTTCACACATTATTCCATGCAAACCGCTATTCATACAATTATATACGCGTTATTTCATTTAATTGCTGTACATACGGAGAAATAAATTATGGAATATTATTAATACAAATGTGGTGACCTTCTGAACAACTCCATCAATCCACCAATCTAATAAAATGTAAATCAAACCGATAGCTAATAATCAATCCGCACCAACCAACCAGCAACCACTACAACATAATATTAATTTGACTCACTATAAAACACATAATAGATATGAACGTCTCAATCATTTACATACTATGAGGACGCTAAGAATTGAGTCGAATGATGCATTTAGAAACATGCACAGTTCGAGTGCTCAGATTTTCCACCTTGTTAGAAAAATAACACATTACGTTCCGACTCACATAAAAATTCATTCATCAAAAAACAAGAACAACAATCGCTTTACTATTTTTATTTACATGAAAGACAAGACATTGATAAAAGAATAAGTTGGTTAATTAAGAAACAGATCAGGGTAGTACATAAAACTAAATTAATTAAATATTACTGTTATATTCCAAATTCAACCGAAACCGAACAAAATGCAATACACTTCTCCTTTTCTCCTCTAATATATCAAAAAGAGAAACAAGAAATAATTGAAGTGAAACTTGATCCGCGGAATTATTCTAACACATTAAACACTTCTTCCTTTGATGCAATCAACAATAAATGGTTTATGAATCTTTCACACGTTAGTATTCCACAGAACATTCAAAGATTATTACAACTAGGTCAGAACTTTTCCTTGCCATCTACCAACACTAAAAATAACATTATCCAACTTATCAAGAATATCGAAAACAATATTATAAAATTACACCAGGATACACAAAATGAGATCAGAAATAGATCCATGCCTGTTATACATAACCTTATGTCAAAAGCATTATATAAAGAATTCACAGACATCCACATCATAGACTTAATAAAAATAATTAACAAATTCATTAAGAACAATCCCAATATTACCCTGCTCTTCACCAGAGCAGATAAGGAAAACATCACTGTGATCTTAGAAAAAACTGAATACATTAATAAAATAGAAGAAATACTCAATGACACTGAAACATATGTAAAAATTAATAAAGACCTCACTAAAAAACTTACAAATGAAATACGAGAGATACTGACAGGATGAAAGAAGAAGGGATATATTACTGACAGCACATATAATACGATTTATTGCAGCGATGGTAATTTACTACGTGTTTATGGGTTACCTAAGATCCATAAACCAGGTTTCACATTCAGAATCATTATTTCATCTGTTGACAGTCCCACATATTCAATAACTAACTTCATACATAGAATAATCTCAAAAAACATCGTTAAATCGCAATAGCCAAATTGAAAACAGTTACCAATTAGTGCATAAATTAAATGGGTTATCAATTGAAGAAAATTATAAACTTATATCTTTGGATGTTGTCTCGTTATTTACGAATATACCTTCGAATCTAGTAATGGAAAGTGTTTCGAACAGATGATGCCAGATAAGTAAAGGCACAAATATACCCGAGAATGAAATTTTTAAGGCACTAAAATTAATATTGGAATCAACTTATTTTAAATTCAATGAAATAATTTATAAACAAAAATTTGGTCCAATGGGTTCTCCTCTATCACCAATTATCGTGGAAATGTTCTGCAAGATCTGGAGAAGAAGGCTCTCGGACTGTTGTCAATCGGGATTCCATTTTATCATAGATATGTCAATGATATAGCGTTGGCAGCTGCCAGATACAAAATCAATGAATTTTTGAATACATTCAACTCATTAGACCCCAAGTTGCAATTCACATTAGAAATAGGAGGTAATAAATTGAATTTTCTGGATGTGACGAATAAATAATAAAGGGAAATGGAATAAATAAATAAGGGAAATTAAAATTTGATTCGTATAAAAAGCCAACATTCTCAGGAAGAACACTTAATTTCTTATCTCATCACCCTATCTCTCAAAAAGAGGAGTAATCATTAACATAATAGACAGATCTTTTTATTGTCGCATCCAAAATTCCAGGAAAGAAATTTAAACTTTATCATTGCGACGTTCATAAATGATAATTATCCTCTACAATTTATATTTAACACAATACAGGATTAAAATCACTTTTTCACAAAAGAACTAAAAAACAAGTTACTGACATTCCTGAAGAAGAAAGATTTAATAGCTGGGTTTTGATACCATTAATTAAAAAAGTCACAGATAAATTTAAAAATATCGCTAACAGTATGAAAGCTAAATTAAGTTCTTTTCAGTCTCAATAAATTGGGGAGGATAATTAAAGCGCAAAAAGACACCTTATCGCCGGGAATAGTATAGCTAGGAGAGTTCTAACTTATGAGCTCTCAGGGGGGTGCGGGGCAGGGAGGATCCGTGACGAGGGGCACGTCACGCGGGGAGAGGAAATCCATCCATTTAATTAATTATCAATTAACAATTAATTTAGATAATCTAATTAAATAAAATTCTATTAATTAATTAGATAATAACTATCAATTTAGATAATATAATAAATTAAAATTCTATTAATTTATATCTTCGATTAAATAATAACAATCTATTTAGATAATTTAACAAATTAAACTTCTATTAATTTATATCTTCGATTAGATAATAACAATCAATTTACATAATTTAACAAATTAAAATTCTATTAATTTATATCTTCGATTAGTTATGACAAAAAGTTGCCGCCGCGTGTTTTCTCTCTCTTATTCATTGCGATTTTCGTATGCGTTCTCTCTCTCTCTCTCTATGCATATACCTACCATCTTTTCGGAGGTGTTCTTTCTCGCATTGAATCGGACTATTAGCTCTATCATTATTAATAGACTTTTAATTAAAGGGAAAAAGGGAAGAGAGGATTCATTCCAACAAACAGGAACGTGCAGGTTTTGAAGTGATAAAGCGAGTGATAAAATATATTTTAAAGCGAGTGATAAAATATATTAGGAGAAAAGAAACAGAGATTATAATTTTCGTTACTTTAATAATTTGAGGAAAAATGACGCGTTTTTTATCATATAAATTTAAACCGCTGAATAGAGGGTGAGAAGAAATGGAACATCTTTATCTCTTTAATCTTATTTTTAGTTTATTTTTCATGGAACGCGTCATACACAATACTGTCTAAGGCATATGCTATTAATTCACATTCTATGTTTGATTCTATATCATAAATCTTGCGCAAAATGTTTGCAACATCACATTTATCGATGATACAATTTCGACATAAATATGTTACAAAATGTTTTAATTTTTCGCTGACCATGTGCATACTCTGACATAGCCCGAAATATACATGCGCAATACAATGTTCAAATGTGAATAAAAATAGTATAGTCGACAGCTTCACATACAAGCAGACATCGCGTGATTTCAATTTTACAATATCTACATCGTAGTTTTACGAGGTCTATGACTAGATCTTGATCGCTAGTGATGAAGGTGCGAGAGACTGCAGGAGTTTCTCAATATCAGCACGTTTTGCGATAAATGTCTTCCATGTTGCGTGAGGTAATATTATCTGATTGCCTTTATTATCACCAAGCAGTATTTCCACAGAAGACACTGGTCCCACATTGATACCGATATCCAGGTATTTATAAGCCGTAGGAGTTAAGGCGAATCTCCTTCCTAATATGCGAGGTATATGTCGCGGTTCTGAATAAGATGTACTGTAAAAATAAATTAGTTATACAAAATTTGTAATGTATTAAAATATATAGAAAATTTATAGAATTGAAACTTACTCATATGCTTCATTTTGTTGAATCGGGACGTAATAGTTCATTTTCTTTATAATTCGCTTAAACGCGGCTCTAGGTAGGAGCGGATCCTTGAACTGACGTAATAATAATCCCATATGCCTCTTTTAAGTCTGCATCTCTCCCATATATACATCTTCGGTAGTTTCACTTTTCAATTCGCGCGTTGCTGAACCAGTGAATTCACCGACCGCTCTAATGATGTCGGTATAAGTCAGGCTAATTAGTGGTCCCAATTCCTTTTTTTTAAATTTTTCCCACTCCTCATCTTCCAGTGGCACACTCAAATAAGGAATTATTTTTTTCGCATCAATAATCATTTTAAGTTCTCCGTCTAAACAACTTCTTACTTCAATATAGATGTCATCATATTCTTTAAAACGTTGAACTTATATGCATGACTTATATGCAATGTTGAACTTATATGCATGACTTATATGCATAAAAGTATGATATCGTCGTCATCTATGCTGTCGCGGATTATTTCTTCTTCTTCTTCTTCTTCTTCGTTGTAGTTTCCATTACGAAAATTGCGAAAATCATGAAAATCGCGGATTTCTTCTTCTTCTTCGTTGCAGTTTCCATCGCGAAAATTGCGAAAACCGCGAATCATACAATGCATATAGCAGGGTATGAATATGCACGATCATCAAAAAGCCTATTACAATCATACGTACATCTTATGTTTGGCACACCGTGTCATGTTGCCAATAAACGCGTTTCGAAAGTTTTCTTCCACGAAGTAAATGCACCACTGAAAAACAATATCTATCCATTCTCGTTTTTTTTTTTTTCACACATTTGTCGACTATATTTTTCTGTGATGATTGTAACAGAGTGACCGATGCGGTAACGTTGCTTCGAGCTCTTCTTTTAAGTAGTGTTCCTCTCCACTGATATTTTTCAGAGGCGGAGTAGCAATAACTGAAAAATTTAAACGTGGACTAACGCAAATAACGAAATCTCGAATATTTTACCATTAAGCTATGAATCATATAAAAATGTCTGTGATTATCTGCTAAAATCTTATGTAAATAACTTTTCTTTCCCTAAAGATAATGCGTCATCAGTTCACATGTTATCATTTGTGGAATTTTTTTTTCCAACGATTATGATGAGATATCTTCGTAAATCATCATTACTAAATGATGTCCCACAAGTAAAGTATAGAAACGAAAACTGAATGTTTGGGACATATAAGCGACAGTAATCTTATTTTAGAAAAAATTCAAGTTTTCTGTTAATGCACCATTGATAGCATTTATCTGTTTCCAACGTTTTTGTGGAATTTTTTTCCAACGATGAGATATACTCGTAAATACATCGTAACAAATTATACCCCAATTAATAACATATAAAAACGAAAAGTCTAGGGTATTGTAGGAATTGAAATAGTGGTTCAAATGAACTAAGGAGGGTGATGCAATATTTTACTTGTAAACGAAAGTGGAAGACGCACTCTTTCGTACACTCGTTCGCCATGGCTCGCTTGCCACTATTCGCTTGTTTTTTTGCTCCTGCGCACGCCTTCTCACTCTCCTTCCTTCAAATGCTCCACTACATTGAGATGCGCGCTTAGTTTAACAAATTATTACGTATCCTGGGATCGCTTCCCACACTCGGCCATTCTGAACAATCATGCGTCCCGCATGATGCACTCAATTCACTTAGATCTAGCCGTGTCCCACGATTTAACATATTCAGCGCACGTGGAAGTATGCGCGGGTCCCTCATGTTCCACGATTTTGGTAACATCGTATGTATCATTGATCTTAACTTTTCCGATGCGATATGGGCCTAAATATTTTACTCGTAACTTTCTTCCCGGACCTAAATGAGTTTTATTGCTACTAAGTCTCCTACCTTACATTTAATCGCCGTCTTACGCTTAAGATTATATGTTTTACAGTTCTCAGACTGTATCTTTAAAATTTGTTCTTTTGCTTTTGTTCTCATCTGGTTACGTTCTTCCTCAAATTGTGATTGAAATTCTCGCTCTACAATTTCTCGTAACTTTAAATCAGTTTCTTCGCGCATCTTTATCCCAAATAATAAATTAAAAGGAGTAGCGTCTATACTACGATTGTACGTTGAATTTAAGATCCGTTGTAGTTTGCCAACATGATTGTACCATTTGGTAGGATCTTCGATAGATAGTTTGGAGAGTATTGCTATAATTGTTGTGTTCAATCTCTCTACTTGCCTAGCTCTAAGCAATCCTGTGGTAATTGTTAAGTACTGTATTTCTTCTATTTCGCAATAATCTTTGAATTCTTGCGAAGTGAAAGCTGTTCCCTTATCAGTTGTAATTCGCTTTGGATTTCCAAATATCTGTTTTTGCATATCTAATTTACTTATCACTTCACGCGTCGTACTTTTGGTTGGATACAACCACACAAATTTAGTGAAACTATTTATTATGGCAAGTATGTGGTTATAACTCTTATTAGTAGTATCTAAAGGACCTAGGTGATCAATGTGATATGTGTGCAATTGTGTATCAGGTTTCGGAATAGGATGTAAGTACCCTTCCTGTTTGCCTTCTTTATGACTCCTTAATATACACGGCACACAACTAGACAGGTGTTATTCGACCTTATTTTTTAGCCCACGTATAAAATATTCTTGACGAATCAACTCCTCTGTTCGCTTTGCAGAGATGTGTCCCTTTTCGTGTATCGTCCGAATAACGTTTGTTTCTAATGCTCTGGGTATGACAAGTAAATCTCGACCGTCTTGGAACTTATAAAGCAAACCACCATTCACGTGATAATTGTCATACGGTTTACCTTTCGCGACCTCTAACAATGCTCTAATTTCGTTATCTTTCTTTTGTTGATTCTCTGTGGTGATCTGTGGTATAACTAAACCTTTTAATATCGTTGTAACAGAATACCTACTTAAAGCGTCAACATGCCTCATATGTGTTCCCGTTCTATGTTCTATGCTATAGTCATAGTCCTCTATAAGTAAAGCCCACCTAGCGATACGACCGGTCCATTCTTTATTATGCATGATACGTTGAAACGCAGCGCAATCGGTAACAATCTTAAACCGTATTCCCAACAAATAGATCCTAAACTTCTTGAGTGTCTCTATTATCGCTAATACTTTTAATTCATAACTAGTATAGTTCCTTTCCTCTTTTTTAGTTTTCCTACTCATGTAGTATACTGGGTGTAACAAATTATCGTCTGGCGAACGTTGTATTAGAACCGCTCCGTAACCGTCTATGCTCGCGTCTGTATGCAACTCCGTTTCATGTTACGGATGATATATTTTCAACACTGGTTTTTGAGTTAGAGCCGATTTTAACTGCAAAAATGCATTTCTTGCTTTATCGTCGAAAACGTACTGTCGATTCTTACGTAACATGTCGCTTAATAGTTTGGCAATTGTCGAATATGATGGTATATATTTTCTAAAATAACCTGTCAAACCTAGAAAATTTTGGACGTCCTTTAATCCTCGTGGTTCTGGATAATCAGTCATTGCTTTAACCTTTCCCGGTGAAGGAGAGATATTACCTCTTTCTACGACATGTCCTAAAAATTCTATGGATTTTTTAATGAATTGACACTTTTTAAAATTTATCTGCAGGCATAATCACTAGCTGTTTTTAACACTATCTTCAGACGATTTAATGCTTCTTGTTCRTTTGCTGCCGGCACAATTAAGTCGTCTACATAAAGCAATACCAAATTTTATTTAATTAACTCCCAGGAAGCCGCATTTATGAATCTTTGAAACACTCGGGGCGAGTTACACAATCCGAACGGAACTTTCAAGAACTCATACTGACCGCAGTGTTTAACGAATGCTGTATACTTGCGACTTTCCTTCTCTACTGGCACGTGAAAAAACTCGTTTTTTTAAATCTAATGTACTAATGTACTAATATAGCGCGAGTTTTCTAATTTATCCAGTAAATCTTCGATTAACGGTAAAGGGTGTCCATCTTTTTCTATAACCTTATTAAGTTTCCTATAATCAATGCATATGCGCGGTGACTCGTCTTTCTTCTTTACTACGACTACTGGACTTGCATACTCGGATGTGCTTTCTTCAATTACACCGTCGTTAAACCACTCTGTCACCTGTTTTTCGACTATCTCACGTTCGGGTGCAGGTAATTGGCGCGGCTTTTGAAAGACTGGCTTTTCGTCTTTGGGGACAATACGCATGTTCACCTCGGTCGTCTTACATTTATCAACCTGATACGATTTGACAACTTCTTCGACTTCCTTACAAATTTTTGGATCTGTGCTATCGATATCTAACGCTTGTTCCTCGATAGTATTGATTTGTGCTAGGAATCTTGTAGGCGTTTTACGAACTGTTATTCCCTTCGCATTAATAATCACTTCCGCTGTGGCTAAAACATCACTACCAATTATAAGACTCGTGTTTGTAGTTTGGCACGACGTGTATGGTACATGGAAATTGTTCACGATCTATCTCGATAACTGTCTCGAAGCAACCTAAAGAATGCATTTCATTCTTCCCTAAACCTGTCAAACAAATAGCGTCACCTGACAACGTATTCGGCTTAATTTTATTATAAACATCTTTGCGTATTATGGTGACCTGACTATCGGTATCAATCAATGCCTCTAAGCGCGTACCGTTCACCGTTATTTGCTTGCTATACATTCTATTCATCGTTGACAAAGCAATTGCTTTAACTACTGACGCCTTTTTATCCGTCGTGTTTTCGTTCATTGTGTTACACAGATTTGCTGTGTGCCCGAATTTTTAGAATTTAAAGCGCTTTTTACCTAACTCTTTTTTATTATAGTCTTTAGATTTATGTTCCTTTGTGCCGCAATTGTAACATCGCGTTCCGGGGTCCTGCTTCTTTTCAACCTTCTTCGCGCGTTGGATTCCTTGCCCCTTCTATCTTTTTCGACGTGTCATCCTTCTCTCGAGTTGTCTTTCTCCTCTCCATATTCTTCTTACGGATAGTTTCGGACACCTTTAGCTTCTCCTTGAAATCCGCTAGCTTCTTGGTTCTATACAGTATCAACTTGTTTTACATATCATCCGTAATACCATCAATTGTATACTGGATGAGCGCCTTTGGTTCAATTTTACCTCTGCAGCTAATTCTTTCATTGCATAGTAGTACTCTTGAAGCGTTTCTTCTTTTCTCAATCTTCTCTTAACTAACATTTCGTGTATTTGTGCACTGTTTACTTTATCGGCAAATTCATCTCGCAATATCGTCTTTAACTTTTTCCATGTTCTGATGACACCTTCATTTTCGATGAGCATCTTAGCTGGTCCTGACAACGACTTTTTCGCAAAAACCACTTTCTGCAATTCCGTCCAGGCGAACAACTCCGCTGCATCCTCAAAGTCGACTATCCATCTTTCTATCGGGTATGCGTCTTTACCACTGAAGGTTTTGATTGAGTCTTTTACATCTCGATATGTCATTGAGAATCTCATACGTATTTGACCGCCTACTCTAACTGATCGCCTTTCTTCGTGGACGTTTTCGTCCCCTTGTTCATCATTTTTCGTTTCGTATGCTTCGCTAAGACAGCGAAAGAGAGAAGACCTCTGTCGTCTTTTTCTTCAACATCATCCTCATCATCCACCGGCGCGAGTGAGTTCAGATTCATTAAACCGTTCAAAATTCTTACAATTATCTCTTCTTTGGTTTCATTGTATTCCAGACCAAGCACATTGCAACATGAAATTAAATCATTAATTGTGAGTCTTCGACCGGACTCCAACTTGTCCACATATTGAGGCGTATTTTTTCGAAATGTAAATCCTGAAAATTCTCTAAGCTGCCGATTTTTACGGTCGCCTTCTTCTCCAAAAATAAACTTATGTAGTACCGTAGTAGTAGCAGTCGACGCTGTTCGTATCTTCTGCTCCTTTTCGTACCAAATGTCGTAAAATTTAAGTTGATATTTGACTGCGTAACTTTGTATGAAAGAATCACAGGAAAATCATTTTACGTAGTATTTTCGATTGCTCAGAATCTCAGCTTTCGAATAGTGTCGTCATATTTGCCGTAGAATGTAATCTGGCCTCGCTATGGCCCATTTTTCAAAAAAATGATCAATTTTTTACGTATTTTTTTGTAAAAAATGATATTTTTGAGATCGAAGAAATATTCATTGACCACTCTTTGAGCAATAAAACGTGACATAGACATCCGCTCTTTCGAAACCCACCGGAATTTTTTCGAAATTTTACATGGCGGATTCAAGATGGCGGCCAAAAGATGATGAGTCATGAAAAAAGCAGTTTTTATAMATATTTTTCAAGGAATTCGGTGTTAATTCGTAGAAAATGTTGGTAAATACATTTTTCATAGTCCATTTTTACTGAAAACCATCAGTCATGCTTCTACTTCATTGAAAATCAAAAAGGCGTGGTATAATTTTTGTGTTACTATATCTGGTTCCTATACTTGTTTTGGTAAGTGGCAAGTGAACCTTCTCTCTCAGGCTATTTTTTTAGCAGCGATTTTCTTGCGAGCAATTTTTATCAGTCAATCTCATAAAATAAAATAAAAAATTTTAAATTTCTCAAACAAAAAAAAATATTAAAAAATTTAAAAAGTAAAAAAATGAAAAAAAATGAAAAAATGAAAAAAAAATTAAAAAATAAAAAAAATTAAAAATGAAAAAAAAGACCCTTCGAAAAATGTTTACCTCTTCATGGTTAGAGTCGGGCAACGGCAAGGACACTTGACGGCTGAAGAACGTGATGAAGTGTTATGTATCTTGAATTTCAGCAAACTAACATTTTTTACAGTATTATACACAATTTGTTAATCTTGAGAAACTGGCGTAAAAACTGCCTTTTCCATGATTTTTTGTATTAAGTCATCTCCGCCATCTTGGATCCGCCATTTTTATTTTCAATGAAGTAGAAGCATGACTGATGGTTTTCAGTAGAAATGGACTATGAAAAACGTATTTACCAACATTTTTCACGAATTAACACCGAATTCCTTGAAAAATATGTATAAAAACTGCTTTTTCCATGATTCATCATCTTTTGGCCGCCATCTTGAATCCGCCATGTAAAATTTCGAAAAAATTCCGGTGAGGTTCGAAAGAGCGGATGTCTATGTCACGTTTTATTGCTCAAAGAGTGGTCAATGAATATTTTTTTGACCTCAAAAACATCATTTTTTATTAAACAATACGTAAAAAATTGGTCATTTTTTGAAAAATAGGCCATAGCGGGGCCAGATTACATCCTACGGCAAATATGACGACATCGTTCGAAAGCTGAGGTTCTAAGCAATCGAAAACATTGTAACGATGCATCTTTCCGGACGAAGATGCATCGTTATGACGCGCCGAATCGCGTCAAATTTCAAAGCCGCTAACGGCTAAGTCCGCGTTCGGGATCGCTCGCAGCATCCCGAACATCCGCGAGCGCCGGCATCCCACCAACGCCGAGCACGGGCCCCCTCTCCACGGCGAGCGCTGAGAGAAGGGGAGCCCAATTTTTATGCTAATTATCTGTCAATTTTTGGCAGTAAGCGGCCGGCCGGGTATATAAGCCGGTCGGACCGCTATCAAGGACGCCAGTCCTAGCGATCCGATCCTAGAGACCAGCTCCGAATACCGCTTCCTAGCAATCCAGCAGAGATTTCGGGACCGAGAGTACTCAGTCTCCGTCGAGCGTACTCGACTCTCTTATCCGCATTCGAGATACCGGGATCGAAAGATCTCCGCCGAGCGTACTCGGCTCTCGGATTATCCGAACCGCTTCCGAGATACCGGGATCGAAAGATCTCCGCCGAGAGTACTCGGCTCTTGGACACTCTGAATCATTTCCGAGAAATCGGGATCGAGAGTACTCGATCTCCGCCGAGCGTACTCGGCTCTCGAAGAATCCGTCGATCCACTTTACTTGCACGAGGTACCAGGATCGAGCGTACTCGATCTCCGCCGAGAGTACTCGGCCCTCAAAGCAAATCACAGGGCCATTGCATAGGCCCCGTTGCACCGAACAAACACCAACCGAACCACCGCGTGCACAAATCGAAATTTCACAACAGCGCGTGCGCCGCGCGCGCCGCGTCCGCCTCAGYCAATCGGCTGGCCCGATCGCACCGCGCACCGGTCTTGCGTCACCGCGCTGCCGCGTGATACGCTCCGCGAAACGAATTCTTCAGGCACGTTCGATTTGATACCGCGAAACCACATTAACGCTGTGCACATCAATTATCAGTTGCTATCGGCATTTGTACATACCGCGTACACCCACACCGATAATTGTATATACCGTGAGTACGAACACAAGGTGCACTCACTTCGACACTTGTAGATATCGCGTTTATCATACACACCGCGCATTGATACAAGGTACACTCACACCGATAATTTTATATACCGCGAACACTGATACAAGGTGCACTCACACCGACAATTGTAGACACCGCGTTCATCATACACACCGCGCGCTGATACAAGGTGCACTCACACCGATAATTGTATATACCGCGAACACGAATACACAACACGTTCTTGGCTTACCACCCACACGCACACACACATACAACACACACTGCGAGTTTATAATTGACTACACGTACACACACCTTGACACTCACCGACACGCACACCGCGTGAGCTACTTTGTAAATATATCTAATATATGTTCRAATAAAAACGCTCTTTGTTAAACGATAAAAACCGAGTTGAGTCTCTGCTGGCCCGAACCTGGAAACCCGACGAGCATATCCGGCAAAACTCCCTATCCTTCCGATTACCGAAAGCCGAACCGTTACAACACTATGTAGAATGGTTTTCCTGTGATTCCTTCATACAAAGTTACGCAGTCAAATATCAATTTGAATTTTACGATATTTGGTACGAAAATGGTTAATCGTCTCGATTTGTTCTCCATATTACCGTCACACACACAATACTGTTACACAGTTTTATGAACGCCGATGCCGTTACCGACTGAACGGTTATACACTCACTGTCACCACTGTTATTGCAACTACACCTCCAATGTTGCTACCGCTGTTACCGACACACGTTCGATGCCACTATCGATCTCACAGTCACGCATTCGATGCCCCTAGCGCTATGATCTCGATACTTTTCACTTTATTATCACTTTGTCTTTCTTCGTGTAACACCTATTGATGTTTTTATACAGGGCAATCATTCTCATTCTTTCTTCTCGTAATCGTCTCTCATTTTTTTCCTTCTTTCTTCCTCTTTCGTCACTCGTCACTCGTTTCTCTTTATTTCCTTCGTCTTTCGTCTTTTATCTTTATAGCGTCTTTCGTCTTTGATCTCTCTTCTCGTCTTTCCTTTCGCTTATCACTGCTCTTTATCTCGGTTGAGCCCCCAAGTTGTAGGAATTGAAATAGTAGTTCAAATGAACTAAGGAGGGTGATGCAGTATTTTACTTGTAAACGAAAGTGGAAGATGCACTCTTTTTCGTTCACTCGTTCGCCATGGCTCGCTTACCACTATTCGCTTGTTTTTTTGTTTCTGCGCGCGCCTTCTCACTCTCCTTCCTTCAAACGCTCCACTACATTGAGATGCGCGCTTAGTTTAACAAATTATTACGTATCCTGGGATCGCTTCCCACAATACATTCTGTCAATAGTGAGTCCCAGCTGCTACATTCGCATAGTATATGTGCAATAGGAATTACATCTCAGAATTAAGTGACGAAGATAGAGTGTTTTTAATAATAGAAAAGATACTGTGAAAAAAGATAGCATATAATATGGAGCATGATTTGACAGAGCAAGCCGTCCGACTGAATATGCGAGAGAAGTTTATCGCATAGGAACATCATTGCGACGAGTTTATCGCTGGAGGAACAGAGCCGAATTAAACATCCACGATTATCGGTTGGTGTGAAACACATTGGTCGCTCGACTCGAAAATTTGAAAGACACGGTGCGTGAACGTTTCGTGCAAGTCGGTGCCGGATACAGCGCAGAATTAAGATGGCGCGAAATTGATACGGCATTTGAAAGCCGCATACTGACCGACGCGGTAATAAATTTTAAGCATATCGAACCTCGCCAATTCCTMKAAGATGMGARAGAAATTGYGCTCGRGCGTGTGCGAACCGTTWTGAYCAAATATRACAACATCAAGATAAACACAGTGTTTAACGGCGAATTTGTAGCAAACGAATTGTGACAAACGTGCCAATAAAAGTATCGCCACGAGAAATTACGAACTCTTTCGCTCATCCTATCTGCAAGAATGGTACGAGTCGCGCGTCGTCGAGCCTACTTTAACATCGCTGGAGAAATTTCAGAAAATATATGTGCGATAGTGAATGGGTGTTGTCGCATATAATTAATTTATTAATTAATGTAAACAAATACAATCCTCTGTACGCGGGATGTCACATTGAATTATCGCGGGAAATTAAGCTGAAGAAAGCGGTAATTAACGTTGAATCTGTGGATAATGCATGCTTCGCATAGTCAGGCCGCTTTATATCCGGCTGAAAAAAATTCTGGACAGAAATCCTCATACTCTGACTACACGTCAGTGTTAAATCTGAAAGACATTGAGTTTCCGATGATGCTGACTCAAATAAAAAAATTTGAAAATCAAAACAACATTTCCATTAACGTGTATTGCATCGAGAAAAAAAAATAACTCTCGATCCTTCCGATTCGGTTCACCGAGAAGAAAATGGACAAGCATGTTAATTTACTGTACGTGTAGAACGACGATGACATAAGACATTTTGCGTTGATCAAGGATCAAGGATCTCGCCTCGTAAGCTCACAATTGAGCAAACATAATGGGAAAAAATATTTTTGCGATCGGTACGTATACATTAAATAAAAATTATAAAATATTTTATAACTCTTTGAGAGAAAAAAGTAATAATAAATTATATTTCTATCTTGCAGATGCCTACACTACTTCAGTTCGAGTGAAAAATTAGAGGCTCACGCTGTGGATTGCGGACAAATAAATGATTGCGCGATCAGGTTACCGAGCGAGGATGACTGAAGCTGGCTGAGCTTCAAGAACCACTGCAGAAAGGAGCGCGTCCCGTTTATCGTATATGCCGATCTAGAACGTATTTTGGAGAAGACGGAAATGAAGATCATGTCCAAGTACCAGTATCATCGCGTATTTAGCTCAGCATATTATTTACACTGCTCGTATGATGCTTCATTATGCATGTATCGGTTTCGCGATAAAGATTGTGTAGCGTGGTTCGCTGAGGAACTTAGAGTTTTAGCGCATAACGTAAAATCTATTTTAATGTTCCCATGGAATTCACGCGAGATAATTTAGAAAAATTTAATAACGCTACGCACTGTCACATATGCGAAAAACCGTTCGCGCCAGACGATACGCGAATAAGCGATCATTGTCATTTGACAGGGCTATTCAGAGGTTCCGCGCATTCAAATTGTAATTTAAATTACAAAGATTCTCATTGCATTCCCATAGTTTTCCATAATTTATTCGGCTACGACGCGCATTTTATTATCAAGGAAATAGTTACGACATACGAAGGACATGTTGAGCTACTTCTGATAACGAAGGAAAAATATATCTCATTCACGAAAAATGTTCAAAGCACTGAGGATGAATGGAAAAAAATAATATAAAATTACGTTTTATGATTCATAAAAATTTCTCATTTCGAGTTTAGATAAATTGGCGTCGTATCTCAATAATGATAAACTACGGATATGCAACGTAAATTTTGTAATTTATCAGTAGAAAATTTCGATTTGCTTACACGCAAAGGCATTTTTCCGTACGAATGCATTGACTACGT
The DNA here is from genome assembly GCA_037157785.1 of Cephalotes varians. Taxonomy (NCBI): domain Eukaryota; kingdom Metazoa; phylum Arthropoda; class Insecta; order Hymenoptera; family Formicidae; genus Cephalotes; species Cephalotes varians. Next base: position 19,592 of record JANQDE010000604.1, read on the forward strand.
CGAAAAATTGGAGGATACGTGTTTACCGCCGTACGAATCGTTTTATATATAGTTCATTAACAGGCGATACCATATCCGAGGTTTTACGCGCACGTTGTCAACGTGTGGCAGTGGTTCTCTATTCAAACCCTCGCCAAATATAGATTTATATCTAAAAACAGTCTTGTTGTTGGCGGACATTTTTGGAAACTTTCGCGACAGTTGTGTCTCGAGTTACGGGCTCGATCCCGCGTATTATTATACATTACCAGGTGGGACGCGATGTTAAAACATACAGGTATAAATTTTGAATTGCTTACTGACATTGACATGGTCATGTTCGTTGAACGCGGTATACGCGGCGGCCTGAGTCCGGCAGGTACGCGCGAGCCAACAATAAGTACATAGAGTCGTACGATCCATCGAAACCATCATCATACTTAATGTATTTTGAAGGGACAAGAAGAGAGGGAAATAGAAGGGATAACAGGAGGATTTAAATACAAAGGAGATAGATTAAGAGTGGTAGGGGTATATACAGCAACGGAGATATGGAATCAAAATTAGAGAGTCTAGAGGAATGGATGAAGGATAGGAAAAAGGGAGGAAGAACTTTAACGCAAGGACAGGAAATAAGGGAGGCAGGATCAATAAGGGGGAGGAGGAGGAGGAGGAGGAGATAGGGAGGATTTCGAAAGATGGAAAGATAAACGGAAAGGGGAAAAAATTGATAAAATACATAAGGGAGAAGGGATGGTCAATTCTAAACGGGGAAATGGAAGGGGATAAGGAGGGGGAATGGACATACACCGGAAGCAGAGGAAAATCAGTTATTGATTATGTAATAATTAATGAGAAAATAAGAGAGAAAATAATGACGTTGGAGATGGGAGATCAAGTGGACTCGGACCATCATCCGGTTATAATAAAATTGACAGGAGGGAAGAAAAAAGAGAAAAGTAAAAAAGGAGGCAGAGATAGAAAAACGGGGGGCAATAGGGAGAGATGGGATGAGGAGGAAAGGGAATGGTTCAAGGAGGAAATGGAAAGAATGGAAATAAGGGAGGGAAATGTACAAGAGTCAATAAAGGAGGTGGGGACAAGAATAAGAGAGACATTAGGAAAAATGGAGGAAAAAAAAGGGGAAAGAAGAAAGAACAGGGGGAGAGGATGGTGGGACGAGGAGTGCGCGGAGGAAAAGAGAAGGTTAGGAGAGTGTTGAGGAAATGGAGGAAAGGTAGGAGTGAAGAACAAGAGTACAAAGAAGAAAAAAAAGTATATAAGGAAATATGTGAAAGGAAGAAGAAAGAGGAGAATGAAAAATGGGAGAAAAAGACAGAAGAAGCAAGAACGGAAGTACAAGTATGGAATATTGTGAACAGAGAAAGGAAAAAAATGGAAGGGAATAAATAAGGATATTGAAAGAGAGGAATGGGAGAGATATTTCTGAGAAATGTTAGGAGGTGTAGAAAGAAAGGTAGTAAGGGGAGGAGAAGTGAGGAGAGAAGTAAGGGAAGAAGGAAGATAGAGATTCGAAGAGCAATAGGAAGTTTAAAAGACGGAAAAGCAATGGAGATAGACGGGGTACCAAGTAAGGTATGAAAGTACGGGGGGAAAAGATTGGTAGAATGAGCATGGAGAATGTGCAACAGAATATGGAAAGGGAAAGGATGGCCGGAGGAATGGAAAGAAGGGATACTGGTTCCGGTAGTAAAAAAGGGGAGAGGGGATAGAGTAAGTGAATACAGGGGAATAACGATAATGCCGTCGTTATATAAGGTATACACGGCAGTCTTGATAAAAAGACTGAGGGAAGAGGTGGAGAGAAAGGGATTAATACCACCGAATCAAACGGACTTCAGGAAAGGTATGAGAACATTAAACAATGTCTATGCATTAAACTATTTGGTGAATAGGCAAATAGGATAAAACGGAGAGAAATTAGTGGCGTTATTTATAGACTTGAAGGCTGCGTTTGATTCGGTGGATAGAAGAGTGCTGATAGAAGCTATGACAGAAAGAGGAATAGGAGAAGAACTGGTGGAGAGAGTGGAAGAAGTAAAGGGAGACGAAAAGCAGAGTAAGGACAGCGGGGGAAATGGGGAAAGGTTTCTGGACGGCAAGGGGGGGGGGTGAGACAAGGATGTCCTTTAAATCCTATGTTAGTCAATTTGCTGATAGCTGATGTAGAAGAGAAAATGGGAAAAATTAGTTGGGGAGAAATAAAGGTAGGAGAGGAAAGGATATACTCGCTAGCATACGCTGATGACGTGATGCTGTTGGCAGAAAATGAGAGAAGTATGAAAAGTATAATGGAAAGAATGGAAATATATCTGGATAAGAAAAACTTGGAATTGAATATAGAAAAGACGAAGGTAGTGAGGTTTAGGGATGGAAAAAGGAGAATGAGTAAAATGAATTGGTGATGGAGAGGGAAAAGGATTGAGGAAGTAAAAGAATTTAAGTATTTAGGGTATACACTGCAGCGGAATGGAGGACAAGAGGCGCATGTGAGGGAAAGGATGGCAAAAGCAGCGACAGTGATGGGTCAGATTTGGTAAAAGGAGATTTGGGAGGAATTGAAAAAGAAGGGTCTGGTTATATGACACATTAGTTTAGACGGTGATGGGATATGATGTGGAAGTATGGGGATAGAAAGAGAGAGAAAGTATAGAGAGAGTGCACGAAAGATTTTTGAGATGGATATTGGGGGTAGAGAAGAGAACGACGGGATACCTAGTGAGAGAAGAAATGCAGAGAGAAAAGATGAGAAGCAAGACAGGAAGAAGAGCATGGGGTATGGAAAAGAGGCTGGAGAAAGGTAAGGGAAGCAGAATAGTGCAGGCTTGTCTAAAGGAGATAAGTGATAGAGCAGCAAAAGGAAAGGAGTTGTCAGTATGGGAAAGAGAAAGAAGTCAGTTCTTTAAAGACAGGGGGGGTGAAGTTGCGAGAATGGAAAGGGAAGAGGGAGAGGAATGAGATAGAATTTGAGGAAATAGATAATAGGGATAAAGAAAGGCAAAGAGAGGAAAGGTGGGAGAGAATAAGCAATGCTAAGTTTAATAAGTGGTACGGATGGATAAAGGGAGAGGGGATACCAGAATATTTGAAAAGGGTTGGAGGGAAATGGAAGAGGGTTGCAAGATTCAGACTGGGGAATGAAACGTTGGAAGAAAGATACTGGGAAGATGAGGAAAAAAGAATGTGTAGACTATGTGGAGGAAGGCTAGAGACGTGGGAACATTTATGGGAAGAATGTAGGAYATGGAGGGAGGGAGAAGGAGGAGGAGAATGGTAGGAAGTATATGGAATAATATTGGGGGATAAGGGAGAATTGGATGAGGGAGGTGGAGGAGGAGAGAAGAGTGGGTAGGAGTGTGAATGAAGAGAGAGAATGAGGTACGAGGAATGGGTATGAAGAAGAATAAAAGAGAAAAAAAGAATAAAGAAAAGAAAAATGTAAACGGAATCGGAAGTCCCGGTTAGGAATTGAGAGAGGAGAGAGGAGTAACTGGTAGGGAATGCGAGCGAGATGCGATGAGAGTGCGAGCGAAGGCAGAGCAAACGTAGAGTAAGTTTAGATATAAGGATAGGCTTAAGTATTGTACGAAGATTATAACCCTAAGGGGAATAATAAAATATTTGAGTAATGTATTTTGATGTTAATAATTTGTACGGATGGGCAATGTGTCAGCCATTGCTATACGCCAATTTTCGATGGGTCGACGATATACAGGGTCATCGAAAGTATCGGACCCCCCTAATATCTTCAGTTAGAATGCATTTTGGAAAAATGTCCAATAGCAAAGTTGTACGGCTTCAAGCGGTTATGCTAGTAGGCTACGGCGGAAAACTGCCCGAAGGTGATCGCGAGAAGTTGCTCGAATGCGTGATGTCCGAAGGCGTTAGCGGGAATCTGTCCGAAAGCGTTGGCGGGGCCGATCTTTATTCTCTCACTCTCGCAGGCACCAATGTACGAGCTCTTGAGCAAACAATACGGATCACTGATAGGGGGATCCGACACTTTTTGATTAATGTATTTTCTTTAAACCAATTAATTGGTCTCATTATTCCGCGCACAAAAATATTAAGGTTATGATTACTGAAAACTAAATAATATTTTACAAGATATTTTACATTTTGTGTAAAAAAATTGTTAACTTCAAACCTTCATAACTGAAAAAGTACTTAATGAAAATATGTTTTATTATAGTGTTTTGGAAAGCTCTCGAGATAAGCTATAAAAATATGCAATAAAATGTAGGGGGTTCTATTTAAAAAAATAAGGTTGACCTTGAAATGACCTTAAAGGACATGGTCAAGATCAAAGTCAAGGTCATCATCTTACTCCTCGCTTGAAACCATACAACTTTGCTATTGGACATTTTCTCCAAAATGCATTCTAATTGAAGATATTAGGGGGATCCGATACTTTTCGATGACCCTGTATCTATTTTCAACGTTATGGACGTCGTGTTAGATTCTCCGACAGGCTATATTCTTGAAGTAGACTTAAAGTATCCGCAACATCTTCACGACGCACGCAGATTTACCGTTTTGTCCAACGCGCAATAAACCGCCCAGTAAATGTGAAAACAAGCTTCTCGCCACATTATGTGATAAGAAACGTTATGTCATTTATTATCGCAACATGCAGCAATGTACTCGTCACAGTCTTCGGGTAACAAAGATTCACCGTATATTGAAATTCTCGCAATCTTCATGGCTTCGCGATTATATTCAACTAAATACAGATTTCAGTACTCGTGCAAACAATGATTTTGAGAAAAATTTATATAAATTAATGAACAACGCGGTATTCGGTAAAATGGAGAACCATGGAGAATGTGCGCAATCACGTCGACGTGCGATTCTTAACGCGTTGAGACGGGAGATACAACGCGGAGACACTGATCGAGAAACCTAATTTTCATAGTCGAAGCATCTTTTCAGAAAATCTAGTAGCAACAGAAATGCGTAAACTCGAGGTGAAGTTTGACAAACCGATCTACGTAGGTATGTGTATCCTCGACATATCCAAGACGTGTTTATATGAATTTCATCACGAGTACATGTTACCGCTATATCATGAAAAATGTAAAATTATGTATACCGATACGGATAGCCTTATATACAACATTGAGTGCGATGTGTACGATATCATGAAACGTGATATCGCTAAGTTCGATCCGAGCGATTATGCGATTGACAACGCATACGGTATTCCACTCGTCAATAAAAAAGTACTGGGCCTAATGAAAGACGAGAACAATGGCGCGATATTGGCTGAATTCGTCGGACTTAGGGCAAAGATGTACGCCTTGCGCGTCAATGGTAAGAAGGATACGAAAAAAGTCAAAGGTGTCAAGAGTAACATTATAGCGCGAACTATAACGTTTGACGATTACACGCGATGTCTGCAAGACGAAATCGAAATGACACAAATGCAGTCTTGCATAAGATCAAAATTACACGAAGTGTACACGATATCGGAATCGAAAATTGATCTAAGTCCGTATGATGATAAACGATACATAGTACCCGATTCTACCGACACGCTACCATGGGGACATTGTAAAATATTATTGTAAACATCTGTTTAACATGTTTACATAAGTTTATATTTTGTAGTAAAAAATAAGTATACAATTATGTATTTTTAATAAAAATTTATTTTATATACATGTAATATGTTTGTATAATAATGTTTCTGTTTTTGTATGAAAAAGAGTATATAATAAGTTCACAATAAATTTTTATTTTCACAACGCATTGTCTTTATGTATCCATGAATTATGCGATCCATCGAATCCTAGCTTTACATAAACCTCGTTTCCCCTTCTGCGCAATACTTTTTCCACGAGGTATATATCGCGCGATGCAACTCGTACTTGTAGAACGTTTCAGCTATAGATTTTCCGCAATAGTCCTCGAGTAGATAAGTTACGGGATTGGTACGCTGTACTTTAAATATCTCGGTGGTCCAATTTGGAGTGTAACCCTTTTTAAAGACCGTCTTGTACTTGTTCACACATACTAAATCGCCTACTTTAAATTTCGCCGGGCCCACGATTTTTATAGCGCTGTACACCGTCTTTCGGCTACCGTGGAGGTTATGTCAACGGGTGGCATGCCGATCGTTCGATGCTTTCGAGCATTGTAATTTGACTCGAGACGCGGGGTATAATAGGTCGATCCACTTGTAATTTCCGTTGAGCGTAAACATCTTCTACATATCATTCTTGAGCGTGCAATTGAACCGCTCGACAACGCTTTCATTACGAAATGCGTAGAATAGTGATTAATGCCATGTTTATTTACGAGTCGTTGCACGTCAGCGTTGTAAAACTATTTCCCCATATCAGTTTGTAAGTTTTTCGGATATCTACCGCTCTTTCGAATAATCTCGGTGATAGCGTTAACCGTCTTGCTTCCACTTTTACTCTTGAGCTGTACGGCCCACGCATACTTGCTCAGCACGTCAATGACGGTAAGAATGTAATGATAACCTTTGTTGAAACGTGAGTATGGATGCATCTCAACGATATCGGCCTGTCATAGATTATCGTATCCTCGAACTATGACGTGTCTTCTCGGAAAATTTTTTCTCGCTGAAGCAACTCTTCGACGAGTCGCCGCTTCTCGGCACTGATGACGTTTTCGTCGGATCTCATGTTTCGTACACAATTATCGTGTTACGTCCAAACTCCGAAGATTTTATTTATATAAGTTGGAAGGAAAGAAAAGGAGGAGGTATGGAAGGACATATTCAGTAATTGTCTCGCAGGTATACGCACAGAGGCGCGTGCTGCGAGTCGAACGTACTTTTATGGCTCTGGAATATGAGTCAACGTCCCGAAAGGACGCTATAACACCTTTTTCCACGAGCAGTGCGATCGTCGGTCCTAATTCGAGTCAAGGAACTTAATCCCTTTAACTCGGGACTGGATCACGTGCAATCTTTGAGTGGGAGGAAATGAAAGGCGAAGTCGTTAGATTAAATTAATAAAAGCGAGAATGACTTTCGCTAACGTTTAAAATTTATTGTAAAACCTTAAATATAAAAATATAAATACTTATTAAGTAACTGCAATACATTTTTAGAGAGTCAGGCGATTTGCGCAAGGGTATTTACGTGTAAATGGGTGAAAGAGTACGGGTGGAGCGAAATAGAGTAGTTTTAAGAGTGAATTTTATCTATGGTTATTGAAGAAGGGGAGAAAAGGTTAAAAAAGAATCGGACGGGAACATCATAAGGGAAGGGGGAAATGGGAAGAAAGACTGGGATATGTATCTGGGTCCTGACCCAAGATGATGGTCCTGATTTCGGACAAATCGAAACTGTCACGTCAGGACCAACGAAATAAGAGTCAGGAGGAAGGGGAGTGATGCGATTAGAGGCCCGCCATATTAGTGGTCCTCTTAAAGTTAGAAATAAGTAAGGTCCGTTAGAAATTACCTGTGAACCTTAGGGGGAACAAGAATGTAAGATCGAGCTTAAGATCAAGGCAAAAGGAAAAGTAAAAGGATAAGAAGTCCACGAATTCGGGATGAAGTTATTAGGTATTGATAGGAGGAGTGATGAAGCGGATAATACAGGTGGTGACTGAGAAGTCTGAGGGAAAAGCCGTTCCAAGATTTGGGGATACTTCGCGGATTGGTTAAATATATATGTACGTGTTGCGACTTACTGCTTGGCGATGGTTGGACCTCGAAGAGTGTTGGACTTACGGCCAAGCTTATAGGTTTGCCGATGAGCTGCCAGGTGATCTCGTGAGATTCACTTATATTTGTAGAACTGACTAGTGAAATTGTGAGTTGACGAGGTTGAGAGTTGATGAAATTAAGAGTCGACGAAATTGAGAGTCGACGAAATTGAGAGTCGACGAAATTGAGAGCTGACGAAGTTGAGAGTCGACGAAATTGAGAGTGAGAGCTCAAAATGTCGTGGTTTATATAGGAGTCTTCTAGGATGGATTTCTTGTAGGGTGGGTTAAGTTGATTGTTTCCTAGGTTTTGGTTGGTAGAATATCCTTCCTTGGTGATCAAATTTTTAGATTTCCAAAATTTAGTTGGAGCTTCGCGCATTAGTTCGGCTCCACCCGCAACGTAAGTCCTATCATACGCTTGTTTATTGGTGTTTCGTCATTTTTGTGGGGGCAGTATGATTTTTCTACGATCATCTATTGGCAAGTTCGGATCTTCACTTGCCCGCCCCGTTTCCTGAAGAGAGGGCAAGATCAATCTCGTGGGACCTTCCAGAAATATTATTTGCATCATCTATTTTTTGTTTGTCGGCGATTTCTCTTTTATTAGAGGTTGCAGGAAACACGAATGCACATGTTTTAAAAACAGATAGAACATATTTCTATTCTCTCTTGGGATTGGAAATTACTGGGTGATCCAATAAAAGTTTATGAATTCGTCCTTCCTGCATATGTTAACACGATTTCACAGCACTCGCCGTCCCATATTAATGCTTTGGTTTCACTCAAAAAGTGTTTTTTTCGTCTCACGTTTAGGTATTATTTATTGTTATTCACGAATAYTCAGTGTCCCTGGCACGTCTTGGTACCAGTTTTATTTACATGTGGATCAAACGAGACCGGCAAAATCGTACTCTTATTTAGTTTTGTTTACCTAAGTTTCTTCTGGAAGGTGCCGCTTGACATATGTATACGAGATAAACAACATACAGAAAAAAAGGAAAACTCTATCGGGTTTATTGCCCGCTTGTCGATAGATAACCGTTAACGCTCGAGTTTCTTATTCTATTAGCTTATTTTATTGGCCGTCCTTGAAAGGAGGAAATCGTGGAGTCCTCAGGACGTAACAATCGATTGGCTGATGCATAATAACGCGCGCGATGAAATTACACTACGATTTATTTCATTTTTAGTCGTTTTTGTCGTTTATGTTGTTTGTATTATCATTCTTTGCTGTTGTTCGTATTGCCGTTTTTTATTGTTTTTTAATCGTATGCTTATCATTTTTTCTGTAATTTTTCAATAGCCGTCTTTCTCTGTCTTCCGGTATCGATCGATTGAATAGTCGTTCGTAACTATTCCTAATCCGATCTACAGCCGTTTGATAGCTATTCGACAACCGTTCCTAAGTCGTTTGATAGCGATCCTGAGCTGTTTGGTAGCTATTTGCAGCCGTTCCTGAACCGTCCATTATTGATTCAAAAACCGTTCGAAATTATTCGTTAGGCGTTCGTAACCATCTCTTCGTCATTCATTACCACTCATTGTTGTTTCTGGCTCAGCTTTGATAATCACACGCTGAAGCTCGCACGTCCTTCTCGAACGAAGTCAATCTCTCGTCTGATTCTTTCTATTGATTCGTCAAGGTTTTAATGCGCTGCTCCACGCATATAACTTGTTAACGGCGTCGATACGCTAGATCACGAATCTTTTCAGTGCACTGTCTTATCTATTCTGTGCGATAAGCCGTCTTTATTTGTACGTTATTTTGGAGCATGGTCATCTTCTTCTCGAGTAGTTTCAATTGATCTTTAAAAGTTTGAATGTTCTCTTGCAGGTATTTTAACATAAACTGCTTATTAGTTTGGAGCGATGTTATGTTCTTTTCGATTTCATCCTGCACATTTTTCAAAATTTGCATGTTCTGTTGCACGAATCGTTTGTTGACGATATCATTATCATCTATTAGTAGAGCTACACGTCGAATCTTGCACAATCTCGCATCGAAGTCTGTAGCGACGCGACACAGCGTTTTCGTACACGTAATTTCTCATTATACCGTTTCAACGATGAAATGAATCATCGTTTCTTTGTTTGGATCGCCCATTTGCTGATTAACATTTTTACGATTCGGGTGACACCAATCGACTGGTAAGTTTCAACGATACGTGAGTTAATTTATAATTTCAACGTTGATGCATCGATAACGACTAATCGCTCCGCGGCACCGCAAACTCATTAAATCCTTTTCTGTATCGTCCGTTAGTAAGCATACTGTCCTTGTCTATCACCAGGAATCCATACTTTTGCTGCCAACAATTGCGGCATAATTCATTGAAATCCTCGTATGACATGTCGGTATTCACGTGATCATTGTACACGTACTTCAGGTTGGTATCATCGTGGCTTGAACAGGATTAACAGGTTCGCGTTGTCTCGTATAAGATGTTTAGGTATTCTCGCGTACGTGACTGGCAGAGATAAAAACAGTCGACGTGCGAATGTCTGCCCATCGAGAAATATTCTCTCATAGTATCTTGCTTATCGCATGCTACATCATCGAAGACGAAGATTGAGTGTTTGGACGCGCCTTGCTCGGTGGAACAACGTCACTGTTATTAGAGAATATAAAAAATTTCGTCAATCGATGACAACAAATTCTCCAAATATTGATGTGGCGGTCTGTGCGACCGCACAAACAATTGGCGCCTAGCGATAGGCAGCCCGGCGCGCGAAGAAAGCACGAAGCGTAAGCACAGGCGCGCAGCTTTCTCGAAAGCACCTCGCGATAAGCAAGCGCGATAGCGCGACCCCACCGACAGGKGCCGGCCGCGTCGCAGTTTCGCGGAAACGAAGACCYGCTAGAGGGGCTATATATACYCACGTTGGGAGCCTCTACACTTCACTTCGAGCCTGTAGCAGACGGAGTAAGCCGGAGCTACAGCAACGAGGCATTTCAGTGAAAGCGAACAAGCCGACGCCAAGCTGCCGCCGTATCGTACTACGGGCCAGGTCTCTCCACCTAGGGACAGCCCGAGTTCACCGGAGCGGGTACCCAGGTGGAAGCTCATCCCACTGGACCTATCTCCACCGAGGATCACGAGGCCGCCGAGGGATCTCCTAACGACGTGGGACGTCCGAGTGAGGAGGCTCACCTCGCCCTTCTGGAGGCCACCAGCACTGCTATCTCCTCTAGGGAGGACTCCACCACGACGAGCAGATCGCGTCCACCGAGGTATCCAGTGCCTACCGGCGACCACCTCGCAGGCGGTCCAGTGCGAGAGCGACTGGGAGGCGAGGAGCGACGACGAGCGACCCCGACCGGAAGTAGCTGACCGATCAACACAGACGAGCGACCGCACGCCGGAACGGTCGTACACTCCTCCCGGCACGCCGCCAGCTTTACGCCGTTGGGGACCACGACGTCTCACGACCACGCTCCCGCGACTCGAGTGGAGACCTCGAGCGTGACCTCCGGATCAAACGGCCCTTCTAAGGGCCATCACTATACTGACAACAACTACGCCACTCGCGCAGATACGCGTCGGACAGACCACACACACTGTATATAGCACACCTTGTATATATATATATATATATATATAATACACTGTACATAGTTCACACCTACATTGTACATAAGCGAAATAAAGAACGTTGCTGAAATCAGGAGCTGTTGATTTGAACACGCAAAGGCGCCCCTTCCTGCATCCTACCTCTGCGGGGGCGAAGCGCGCCTCAATTGATATTTCGGCTGTTGCAACGATTTCGAAAATACATACATGTTGTCGAAACGTACACCGTGCAGACTTTCCAACAAACTTATGAGAACGTTGGTTTTACCACAATTCGAAGGACCGATTGCACGTATGGTACTCGGTAACATTGCACCATGCTTACGTTTCTCCGCGTTATCTCCCATTTTCCATAATCTATCGTCACAATTTATAACGCGTATCATTAACGGTTGCCGTACGAACCTCATTTTCTATTAGATGAAAGGGGTAAGATCGAATGCTATTTATAGGCGTGCAAAACAGCTAATCGCTCAATAGCAAAGATGTTCGATCTGCTATCGAGTCTTTCCGATATTCTCGATTTAACCGTTGAATAGTATATATCGAAACCTGTTCTGCTTTGAGTGTGCGATCATTACGTTCGCCATTTGTGGGACAGATTACCCGAGCATCTAAAAGCTGATTCGGAGATTCAACAGTACCGTCGATGTCTAAAACATTATAATTTACCGTGCTATCAAACGCATTTTGACGGTCCACCAACATTGATAAAGAATTGCGACGAGTGTCAACGGCAGTAAAAGGCCGTGGCTTATTAAATCGTGCGATAGATGCGCTTCCTTTCAAACTACATATTCCTGGATATCAGTTTTATGGTCCAGGACCGCATTTAGAAAAGCGATTGATCAGAGACGATCGAGACATTTACCCGTTGGACACGGCGTGTCGCGAGCACGACATAGCCTATTCGCATAGGAACGATCTCGCGGAACGACACGTAGTTGACAAAAGCGCAGAAAATTCGACTCTTGGAGAGAGAGCTGGTGTGGCAGCCGTTTGGGCACCAATGAAAGCTAAAACAATGATCGACATGGATATAAAGAAAGTGAAGAAAAAGACAAAACGAATACTTCCAATAACGAAACGCGGTGGTATATTGCCAATTTTGCCAATGTTGGGCGCGCTTGGATCATTAATCAGTGGAGCGGCCGGCATGGCAAAGGCGGTCAGCGACAGCAAAGCCACACGACGCCAGCTCGAGGAGTTGCAGCGTCACAATCGCGCGATGGAAGGTCACGGATTGTATCTTGCTCCATACAAATATGGAAAGGGATTATATCTCGGCCCGTACAAACATGGACAGGGTGTAATAACAAAGAAAAAAAAATGTCGAAAAAACATTAAAAATGCAGATGTGATAATGAACATACAGTTGGATCATCTGGCAAGATGTATGCATGTACCATATTTTAGAGGTGTTTTTATACGTAACGTATTACATAAGCGGTGCACGTCGAAACGAGAGTGGTATCGTAAACCTGGACGATGCAAGAGGCACTCATTGGGTAGCATATGCAAAGAAAGACAATCACGTGATATATTTCGATAGTTTTGGTAATCTTCGACCGCGTAAAGAACTCGTGCGATATTTCGGAAATGGTGTGACAAAGATAGAGTACAATCGAACACCCTATCAAACCTACAATCAGAGCATCTGGACAACTGTGTCTGCAATTTCTCCGAACGATCGATGTGTACCAATTTAAAGACTGACAGAGCACTATTTAACTCTTATTCGTCGGACGGTTTTTCAATCATGTCGCTGATACTTACACTAACCGGGAAGAGCAACGTTCTCGCTACAACCTACTTCCCAGCCATAGATTTAAGTAATGACGATTACGAGCTCGGTCTAATGAACTTTGAGATTTACAACACGATATCGAACGTGAATGCTTCGAATAATAAATTTTACTTTGACGAAAACGACGTGGAAACAACGAGGTATGAATTGCATGCTATAAATGATTTTTTGAAACATGCAATTCCACGAAAACGTTCGCAACACGCGGTTCATGATGATAAAAAGCTTGGCATCGTCGATGATGATGTGAATGAAGATTTCCCGATAGTATTCCGTGCAAATAACAATACAATGAAGAGCGAGATAAAATGTGTCAACAGAATAAATTTTAGTAAGCCCAACACTGGAATCACTGCTAGGATTTTCTTCAGATCGTATATTACAGCCGCGAAAATGGCACGAATCGGACTTAACCATTAACATTATCAACGTAAACATTATCCGCGTAGAATGTAACGTGACCTCGAGCGCATACAACAACGATAAACGCATACATACGATACATGAATTTTCTCCCGAACGTGGCACCAGAATATAAGATATCGGAAACACCAGCGATCTTTTACTTGCCGATCAACGCACGGAGCATTTCGGATTTAACGATACGCGTCGTCGACCAGTACGGACGATTGCTCGATTTTCGGAGAAGAAATCACAGTCAGATTGCACATACGACGGTTACAGTGATAACGCGCGTGTATTTTTGTATGCGCGGTGTATGAGATGCTCGTATTGAACGGATACGTCAGACATAACGCAATATTTACGAAGCCGAGATTTAGTAGTAAATTTCAATCATTCCATTGTACTAAGAAAAAGAGACTTATCGCGTCGAACGTTGCATTTCTACAATCTTTGAGATTCGCGGTGCGAAATATCTAAAAATGACTGACATTCTCAACCTCGAGGATGAGCCAATCTTTGACGCTCGCATCAAGATCGAGACTCACACGTATAATCCGTTTGCTAATACAACGTTCGGATACAGCGACGAAATAAGAATACCCATACAACAACAAGATTTATACACATTACCGTATGAAAGTTTTCTATTCATCGAGAAAAAACTAACGAACAGACTGACGACGATAAACAAATCAGTTGCAGGGTCGGATGTGGCATTGGGAAATAATTGCGTTGCGTTCATGTTCGATGAGATTCGATATGAACTCGATGGTGTGGAGACCGCGACAGAAACGTCGGTGTAACCAGCACACTCAAGAACTATGTAACCATGTCATCTGAGAGAAGTGTAATCGCGAGGAATGCTGGTTGGGAACCATGGAATCCTCCAAATGGATACTTTAATTTTTGCATTCCACTCAACATGCTATTGGGATTTTGTGAAGATTACAGATGATTAACGCTCGTCACGAATTGATTTTAATATGCTCACGTAATGACAATAATTGTTTAATTGGCGACTCAATGCGGGAACCGGAAATCACATTGTTCAAAGTATAGTGGCAGATGTCGCATGTTGAACGAAATAAATAAACTAACGATGCTGTGTGCTCTGGAAAGCGGGCGATATCTCAGCATGGCTTTTCACTCATTGGATTTGTACGAGTTTCCGCTATTGCAACGCACAACCAAACATTCGTGGGCCATCAAGACCGCTACTCAGTTGGAGAAACCGCGATACGTAATCTTCGTTTTGCAAACTGGCCGGAAAAACATCATGTCCGAAGATACAAGTCGATTCGACCATTGCAAATTAAACAACGTGAAGCTCTATCTGAACTCGGAATGTTATCCGTACGATGATATGAATCTGGATTTCGATAAAAACAGATAGTCGATTCTCTACGACACGTACGCATATTTCTGTAAAAATTATTACGAATACGATTATCTCGAGCCGAATCAAACTGTCACGTCTTTTCGGCATAATGGTCCGTTCGTAATTATCGATTGCTCTCGGCAAAACGAATCAATCAAGAGTGCAACTGTGGATGTGCGCATAGAATTCGATTGTAAGGAGAACGTACCCACCGCGTACTGCCTCATTATACATGATCGCGTGGTTCAGTACAATTCGCTGACCAATGTTGTGCGCAAAATTACCTAAGTGCGACTGAAGACGATATAAAAATCTACGATGCATCGAAGTCGATCGCAGTCTTCTCGAGGGCACAATAATGTCTGTTCCAATATTTGTGGATCTGCAAGGTTTCCTCGTTGGAAGACATTTTGTCGTTAAGGAATTTGCTGCTCTCAAAGAGGGACATGTTCTCTCTCACTATATTTTTGGATGCCCCTATCCATGGACTCTTCTTTCAAAATCTGAAAGACACCAGGCGATGAGGCTTGAGAATCGTCAGGAAATACAATGGGAAGATGGAATGGTTCCATACTGCATGGCCGAAGTTTAATTACAAAGGCGATGAGTACAACGACTGATGATGATGATGATATTGTCGTATACGTCAAGGGACATGAGAAAAGAGAGCTGCGGGATTTGCTCCTGGATGAAGCGAGACAGAATGTTTATGTTGAAAATATCGAGGCGCATTACGAARACATAGAATCTCTAAATAAGTTGGATATTACGCATACCTTACGTTGTCAGAAACATGTAAAGAATTGCGCATTACAAAATGTATTTAAAATATATAATTGGTGGCATCATCTCCATGGCAAATAAACATATGCTAATAAACATCTGCAAATATGATTTGATTTCTTTTTCTCTTTTCCCTGTAGTTAAGAATCAATATACGCTAAAAATGTATTAATACTAAATAACGCGCTTGGCCATTTTGTATTATTAATCAACTTTATTTTTCAATCTCTTTTTTATCTGTCTCTATTCGCGGTTTAAATTTATATGATAAGAAAACGCGCGGTTTTTCCTCACATTATCAAAATAAAAATATCAAAGATATATTATTTTTAAATAACATYTTTATTTGAAAAATAAAGAATTAATTACTATTAATATTAATTATAATAATAGAAAGTATTAATAGGAATATTAATAGAAATATTAATAAGAAATTTAAAAAAAAACAATATAAATGAGATAGTCAAACGCAGTGTATAAAACATATTTACTAAGTTGTTAATACGATAATAGAATACGTTACAAGTAAAAATTTTCAATATTACATACTGCGTTTGACTCTTATTAATTCAATCATTATATTATTTTTGTCATATTTTCATATAAAAATGTATTGTATATAAAAAAGACAAAAAATTTATCTTCCCTACAAAAGTAGTGATATCAAAAAAATGCGCCCACTGTGAGAATAGGTGTTTAAATTTTTTCTATAAAAATAATAATATCTAAAAATTATGCCAACTATAAAAAATAGATAGTTAAATAAACTAAATCTATTTCTTCATTATTATTATTCTTTGGTCAGTGTTCATAGTTTGATCTTATATACAGGGTGAGTCATTTTAATCTATGGACCCGAATATCTTCCAAATTACGGTATCTACAAAAAAATGGTTTAGATAAAAGTTGACCAGGACAGAGGGGGTCGTTTAATTGTACCATTTTGACCTTGAGGTCAATTTTGAAGGTTATTTCAAGGTCACAATGGTTTTTTTAAATGGGACACCCTATTTTTGACTGCGGATTTCGAAAGAGCGGAAAATTTTACATCAAACTTGTCTTATGAAAAAATTGTTTTTGCGATCTTGGAAAGGTAAAAAATGAAGAT
>JANQDE010000605.1:31658-43550 GCA_037157785.1 Cephalotes varians
TGCTTTGCAGTATTTATAATTTGTAGTAATTGTATTGTTATTTCATCCAGAAGTTGTGGTTGTATTTCTCGAAGTTGGATAGCAATAAGATTGGCAATTGCTGCTGCTTTATCAGTTTGCGGAGAAATAAGTGGCGGCATGTTAATTGTAATTGGTTCACTGATGGCACGAGCAATTTGATCAAGAGATCTCTCGGAATCACTCATGGAGCGACATCTACTACTCTCTTCAACAATATAAAAATTACATATTTCATGTTCATTTAAGTTATATTTATAAGTCATGAAATGAAAATAATGGAAAAATTCGAAATTCCAAAAAAATTAATAATAATCAGTGCATTTAATTTTACAAAAATTTATTATTTATTACTTTTTATTTTCTAATATTTTTTATAAGATAAATCAGATTATAACTCACGCGATCCACGACCACTACTGATGCTATCAATATTGTCGCCATCATTAGATTGATCACATTCTTCGCGACTCTCAGACACTGGAATATTTGTTATAGTTCTGTAATGTAAAATTTTGCTTTAAATTTGCTTTAAATGGATATAATAAGTGTAAAAAAAATGTGTTGCTGTATTAGGATATGTTAGTATGCTCATAAATTCGTATATACATACTCGTTTTCAAGTTGCATATCACYAAGAAATTGCATTTGTTCATAATGAACGAAATTACTTTTGCGTGATGTTCCCGCGGAGCCACTCGGTTGACGTTGCTTATTTTTGTATTGGATTCTAAAAGAGTCGCATAGTGATTTCCATTTTTTTTAATATCTGGAATGCTCATTGTACCTTGAAGAGATAAAAAATATGTTGAATGACATATAAGTGAATTTTATATTCCAGTTAAATTATTAATATTGAATGGGTGTTTTCCATTTAGTGACACAAGTCGACACTGGCCGCGTTCAACAGAAAAAACAGCTTTGCTGTTGTAAGATTCTTTAATATGATTCGTTTATTCATTTAGATCCATTGAAGAACAAGAGCAAAAACCAATCATATTAAAGAATCTTACAACAGCAAAGCTGTTTTTCCTGCTGAACGCGGTCACTGATACTTRTGTCAACTTGTGTCACTAAATGAAAAGCACCCACGTATATCTTACCATTCATTGAGGCTGATATTTCTTCCCATAGTTTTTTTTTTATTTGAAGACTTCGTTCAGAAAGAGGAAGCTTAAAATTCCATAGCGCCGGACGTTTATGAATTTCTGCGATTAAATGTTCCTCCTCCATGATTTTTTTATTCCGCCAATTAGAAGCCTCTTCTCTCAAGTTTGAGACCTGGGTCTCCATCACRATTGCCTCATTATCATTCACTAAACTTTTTYGGACAATGTGTCCRTCATCTGTACATTACAGCATCCATTAATGCTATTTACGCAATGTAAAAATGTCAGTAATACTCACCAGWCTGTGGATAAAAATAAAAATTTTCATCTAAATGAATATGAGTATATCCCTCCAAGCAAGGATGATGTTGTAGCTCATCTTCGCCGCAAATCGTTTCGCATACGGCACATGTATATGACAATGTCAGAGTTTCCTACAGTATAAGAAATAYAAATTAATATAAYATTAGGAAAAATTAAAAAGACTGATGAGCCAAGCTAGTTAGTAAATGCTAATATAATTTAAATTATTAAAAACTTAAATCCTTAAATAAATTTTACACTGTAAGAGGGCTAATGAGCCATGCTAGTTGTTATTGCAAGTGTTGTCCTTTTATAAAATTGGCGTTAACATTAACATTTAAACATCAAATGACCTTTTCTCCGGTCATCACCAATAAACATATAATTAATATTTTCAAATCATCATTCTACCATTCGGATCATATTACTTAATCTAATCGCTCGCAATTTTCTTAAATTAATGAATAGGCTAACAATTGTAAACCGTATGTTTTAAAAGTTTTTCTTTCTCTTATCATACTCCTCGGTTCCGAAGGAGTGAATAAGCGTGGAACYRAGGAGTATAATAAAAGAAAGAAAAACTTCTAAAACATACGGTTTACAATTGTTAGCCTATTCATTAATTTAAGAAAATTGCGAKCGATTAGATTAAGTAATATGATCCGAATGRTAGAATGGTGATTTGAAAATATTAATTATATGTTTATTGGTGATGACCGGAGAAAAGGTCGTTTGATGTTTAAATGTTAATGTTAACGCCAATTTTGAAAGGACAACACTTGCAATAACAACTAGCATGGCTCATTAGCCTTCTTACAATTTAAAATTTATTTGATATTATTGAGCCTTACTCGAATTTTAATTTTAAATTGTCCTTAAATTGTCATTTTAATTTTCAATATAACATAATAAATAATGAAAACAAAGAACAACCTAACCTATAAGTATGCTACTATATAATGCAATATATAATAAATATTAATATATACCTCGTTTGTACTTTCTGGCGCTGCCAAAAATGTTCTTTCAGCCATAGTTTTTTAAAAATTTATTATTCGTGTATATAAAATATCGTGAATATTGTATTACAGTATAACTTCTTCCACCGGCTTTTCTAACTTACTTAGCTGTTAGTTGGATAAATCGAACTTTGAGCGTGACTTCGCTGATACAGCCATTTTGGCGAAAATTGATAAGGTGGGGGTAAAACGCTGGCTTTTCTTCGCTGCATGAAATTGTACCTAGAGTCAATTTCACCAATCTTGGTTAGACTAATCATAATAAACCAATCACAGTTGATACTTTAACCGTCGGTTAGCCTCGCCTCCGGTGGCGAGATAGTGGAGATGGTCTCCTTTTGCAGTTTTTGACGCAAAAGGCGCTTGTGACCAAACCTCGCAAATATATCGAAAACTGAGAGGGCAAAAAAGTGATCGGCGCGAACATTGACAGTTGGTGAATTTATTTTCATGGTATATAATAAGCAAGATTATGAATTAAATGTAGAGAATGTAGAGATAAAGGAAACAATAACATAAATACATTTTGCTCCATAGCGAGGTCATATTACGATGTTTGTGAAAAATCACTGGATGAAAAATCTCTCCTTAAGCAACTAAAAAAGGACTCATTTCATTACAGATATTACGTTAAAAATATTGATTCTATAGAAATAGTAACGAAAAAGGATACTTACTTGTCTCAAATTGGCGAATGAGAAGAGGCTTCGAGACGCACGTCTTGAGGCTGCAAGACAACGAGGCAAATGAAAGTTATAGCTTCTTGGTGCAAGAACTTGGAAGAGCAGCAAAAGTGCAAAACTAGAGAATTTAATGAACAATTAACGGAAGACGCACATAATGTTGAATTTTGGCTGCAATATATTTACGTTCAGGTATATATTGAAATATTTCTTGTGCATTTTAGTTAATGCTAATAACATTATTATATATGTTATATAAAGTTAAATTAAAAATATTTTAATGTGAATGTTACAGGATACTTACTACAATCGCGGAAAGTCTTTTACCAGAAGATGTAGCAGATTTTGTATTGATTTTCAATTCTTGATGATTTTCAATTCTTTTTCGTAATTCAAACTTTCAAATTTATTATCTTGTATGTCTGAAAGTATCACTTCTACCTTGTCGAGATTGCTATATGAAAGTAAGCAAAATTATCTCGTTCATTAAATGAGATTATAGAATTTTAGATAATAAAGAAACATTTTATATTTATTATTTTTATAGGAATTATTATTAGGAAACTTTCATTAGGAAGTAAAATCTTTACAAGTATTGCTTCCATTCATGTATTCTATGATAGGTGAAATGGCTGGTCATGACCAAAGAGAGGAATTATTGAATGATGGTCTCGAAGAACGTTTAACATTTTAATATCTCGAGTTTCATCTAGCACAGGAATCATACCTAGATTTGTACGCAAAATATTTCATGCAATCGCGGAAAGTCTTCCTTCGTTACAACGGACATGTGTATATGTCTGGTGGTTGTGATTGAAAAGATTACTGATTGTTACTGAAAGTAAGCAAAATTATTTCGTTCATCAAATGAGATTATGGAATTACAGATAATAAAGAGAAACATTTTATATCTTTATAGGAATTATTATTGGAAAACTTTTAATATCACAAGTTTCATCCAGCACAGGAATCATACCTAGATTTTGTACGCAAAACATTTCATATATTCGCGGAAAGTCTGTCTTCGCTGCAACAGACAAGCATATATGTCTGGTGGTTGCGATTGGAAAGATTACTGGTTTCTCTCAGCAAAGATGAACATTTAAAACATGTTAATAAGTAAAATTCATGTTTATCTAAGTTTTAATAGTTTTTAACTCGCATGTTAATCAAATTTTTCGTTACAAAGGAAAAAAATTGAGGGTAACATTGAAGGAATTTTTGAAGAAAAATGAAAATAGAAATAACTTGTACTTCTATAAAGAATATGCTCTAATTAAATTGGAAATGAGTAGATTCAGCAATTGCATGAACATTCTTGAAACTACCATTCAATATCGAGGAACACGTCCATCTTTGATTACCGATATGTATGAGAGGGTAGCGCCTTTTAATATGTATAGAACATCGAGATTTTGCTCGATATAGAACATACAACGTCGCATAGATGGATATTGAAAGTCTTTGGTCAAATGATACTTAGCAAAAACGAAAATCAGGAATCACTGATTAAAGCGTATACATTTGTGTGTACAAAATTTCCTGAAAGTCTCTTCCGATGAAAAAAAAAGGTACTTTGTTCTTGTCGAACTTATAGCGAATTCGGTTGGATGCGCACTAGTGCGCACTGGTGCACATTAAAGCAATTATACATTGATGTAATCCGAATGTAAAAGAAGTGAAATATCATATAATGACATGCTCACTATGTATTTTATCAATTAACACAATAAAGTATATTAAGGATTTCACGGTTTAACATAACTCGTTTCTATCTTTTTATATTAAACACATATCTTTACGTCAATTTGTATACAACGGCTTTAACATACACTAATGCGCACTGAGTGCATCCAACCGAATTCGCTATTAGAATGCGATGCGATCAAATGCTATACGTATGCTTTCTATATTAAAGACGGTGATATCCAAACTGTTATATATTAAGCTACATTTATCGTTTAAATTATAACAATTATGTTGCAAGAAATGTACAAATGTCAAATTGGATGGGGATAAGGAATATAAGATGGAAATATATTTATAATTTGTAAAAAATTAATATTTTATTACATTTTGTTTATTATATATATACGTACAATATGTAATAGTAAAGACCTTTTCGCTTTCATCAAAATAATCGATAAAAAAAAATTGTTATAATAAAGTTTACCGACAAGTGAAATTTAGATTTATGTATTGTGTATTCTTGCTATCGCGGCCGCGGCTCGTACCGCGAATGTTGCCTCCGCGACCATTGCCTCTGCGATCATTTCTTCCGCAACTGTTGCCACCACGCCTGCCCCTGTAGCGCGCTCTACCTTTGTTCCATCGCTTAGCTGTAAAAGAAAAGAATATTATTAATAATTTATTAATTTATAAATATTATTAATAATATTATTAATTTATAAAACAATTTTACGTAAAGTGAACGAACAACATGCATTATGTATTGTATGAAAATAAAAATGAAAATAAAAGAATACTGTGCTTACGTCTTTGCGACCCAAGCTCCTGGCGCTAAGGCTCTGACGGCTGCGGCTCGGACGGTGGTAGTAGCGGTGGCAGTATCGGTAACGATGGCGGTGGCTGCGGCAATGGTGGTGGTGACGGTCCCGACGTCGAGACCATCGTCTGGCGCTCAAGTTTTTTTATTTTAGCTTTTAAAATAGCCACTTCCTTAGCACTTGTGGTACTAAAACAATAATTTAAATTTAAATTTAAATTACAATTTAATTAGCTATTTAATAATAAAACATATTACATGTTTGCTTACGTTTCTTCTGTAGCGACCATGATTGTATTGGCTTCAGCGTTCAACGGAAAAAGCAGCTTAGTAAGCGCTTTGTACTGATAAGATACTTTTAGATCTAAATTGAGAAATAGAACTGTTATTCTAGATCTAAAAATATAATTCAATCAGCGTAAAATGCTTACTAAGCTGCTTTCTCTGCTGAACGCAGCCAATGGATGTGTTCTCTCCAGGTGGAAACAACTCGCTGAGCAGATTGTCCAATATTACCGGTTCTAGGAATTCCGTTAGGCCAGAACCCGAATGTCGCAATCTGTCACAAGCTTATAGGGAAGTCCTCAAGGGTCGTCATCTTAATTAATAGGTCCCATGCCTCCGACTTAGCTCTTTTAATTAGTTTACATAGAGAGGCTCTAGATTTTTTAAAGAGATATTCTAGATTTGCACTCGATCCACCACGTCTTCTAACTCGCGTGAGAAGCCGCGACGCACCGCCTTTTGGTCTGTGACACCTCGGTCCATCAATACACCTCTTCTATTGTCATGATATTTTAGTCTTTTGGCAGCGATCGGATGCGTTGGACATGGCACCCGCGATATACGACAAGAGTTTCTCGCCTGAATCTACCGGAAAACCGCTAGCAAACTGTCTCCTTAAAAAGATCCTTATCTAATGTCTTGATGTTCTAACGAGGGTAGCGAGCGCATCTACCTGCCATGTGGCCGCCGATAGGTTCCCCGAAGTTAAATGTAATGTAGTAGTGGTCGGATAGCGAAAGGACGTCCGATAATACCCGCCAATCCGAAAAAAGGCCGCAGATGCTGGCCGACGACCACGTTAGACAATATAGGATCCGTTCGGACGGACGCAGGTTGGTGTATTACCAACATTTATTATTCTTAATTTAAGTTCGGCTGTCCAGTGCTCGAGAACCACTCATCAGTCGGAACCCAGACTCCCCCACAACATCGACTTCGCGTTGAAGTTCCCGGTGACCACACAGCCTCCGCTGGTCGCGCGAATAACCGCACTAAGATCATTCAGAGTTACGTTGAAGTTCCGATCACTTTCACTCGGGGCGATGTAAATCGAGAAAAAATAAAAATGTTTGTATCTTGCCATCACGAAATTTCTACTGATCATGTAAGTGGTACACTAGCCTATGAGGATCGACTTGATATAGATAGTCGCCAGACCATTGGCGCTGGCAGCCCACTGGAAACCACGGGGAACCGAGGCGGGTCCCAACACGCACGCGACATCGATACCAAGTTCGTAGACATTTTGGATTAGTAAGTTCTGGGCAGCCCAGTGCTTATTTAAATTAGCCTGGATAAACTTAATCCTGCTGATTGGTACGGGTAGTCATTCTCCGCGTCATAGCCGAACAGCTGGAGGAATTTAGTCAATGAGCCGTATCGTGGCCAAGATCCGCACAAATAACACAGTATGGATCAGATAAACAATTGTATGACGTATGGTTCGCGTTACCACATTTAAAACAATTCCCGGTTCTATCAGCCGGAGAATTGCAATTGTTTCGTACGTAGCCGAAGTGCCAGCATCTAAAGCATTATACGGATCTGAACTTCATCAATTTAACCCGGGCGACCGACCAATCAATGTTAATTTTGCCCTTTCTCGATATCTTGATCGCCGCGGAGAGGAGGCACTGAACCCACACCATATTAAGTCCATTTCGCATGGGATGAAATTAACCGACACGGATGTCGCTGGCCAGACAGCTCCCGAACTCTGTTATCATGGTAATTATCTCATCTTTAATTACCGATTCATCGAATCCGCCGATTCTTAGATCAGCCTTGACAACCGGGCGCGACACAGCCGCGCTTTCTCCAATAACCTCTCTTAAACGGGAGGCAAGTGTGTCCGCCTTAATTGCCCCCTCCGGGCCCGAAATTTCGATTATTACCCCACCGTTCGCTGCCCGACTTCCATCCAGAAGTTCATAATATCTAAGTCTTTGAGAGACACGTTCTCTCTCGCACGCTTAATTATTTCTGCGTATGATAATCAATCCGCATTCGCCTTTATGGACACTGTAGCAGCTCTTGGCGCTCTTCTGCGCATGCCCGAAAAAGTAGATAAAGGTAGCCGCTTAATAGGCTTATCGACATTGGCTGCCAGTGACACAACCTCCATAGGGTTCTCAGTTCGTGTCTAATCTGACAGATTTCTTATTATTTTTCTTTCCCTTTACTTTAGTCCATTCTTCGCCATCGGAATAATGATCCAGCTCCTCCTGAATATGCTTCTCGCGCCGCGGAGTGAGATGAGGCGGAACCAATTGCACATTGCTTATAATTTGTGGGACCCCCCCCTTTTTTTAGAAGGGTTCATAGAAGAGGCCGTTTGGCTAATTTTTTCTGAGATGATCAATGGAGCCATACAGGTCCGTGCGCATTTGTTTCAACAACTCTTTGAAATGTGCAATTTTGTTATCACACTTAGAAATTGCTAGAAGGTGCTCGTCACATTCATGAAGCAACACCGCAATCGAAGAAGCCCTTGCCATATCCTTTTTTTCTACTAGGCGTTTCTTTCCACAGGTCTTATCTTTGGAGTGTCAGACCTCGTCTTCCCAAGAGGGGGAGGAGTTTTTTCCACATCGTTGATCTAAGCCCTACCTTCTGGCAAAATTCGGCAATTTCTAAATTTAACTTCTCAGCTCTACTATCTGCCTCCTTAAGGAAGGATTGCAGCCTCGACTCCTCCTTATGTGATTCCTCGAAGCTGTGATGCCAGCTCGTCATTCCTCCGTCGTAAATAATCCATCGTAAATAAACACATCATCGGGGTGTCTTTTATACGTTTAACCAGTGCCTTTATAATTGATCGGAGATAAACAATTCGATCCTTGAGCACTTCGGAAAATTTGCCGTTCATTTTTTTAGACTTATACCTCACCGTCTCCATATCATTTAACCCATTAATACCCGAAGTGACCAAAATTTTTCGTTGATTTCTACTTAAGAACTTACGATGAAAATGTTGTAAAAAAAATATCAATGAAAAATACGTATCAGTAAGGTAACATAAGGTTTTCTCATTCACGTAAGGGTCCGCTCTTTCTGAATCCGTTGTCAAAATCATGGAAAAATAATTTCTAATATCGATTTTCCACCATTTTTCCCAGAAAAATGCAATTTTTATCTGCCCAATTTTTTTAAAGTAGCAAGTCTCACTCCGATTACGGCGTCGAATGGTACTGAAAAGTATAAGAGTGTGGTCTTTGGAACTTTTACTTGAAATATGTATAGTTGAAAAATTTTTTGAGAGTTGATTTTCCAATATGGCGGCTTTATGTATCACCATGAGTATCACAGACACTGTAAGAAATTAATAAAAAAACTAGCTAAAAATGCATTTTTATGGAAAAAGTATAAGAGTAAAAGATCTTTACTTCATCGAGTTCTTCAAAATAGCTGTCCCGAAATTGGGGCCCGATGTAATTTTTGGGTCCTATTTGGCCCAAGTCATGTTTTTTTTATGTAAAATTCATATTTTTCATACCGAATCCGAAATCTACTTCAAATTTTACGTTCTAATATATCGTCCGAATTTGAAAATTGGGCCTTACGTAAGCCCTCGTGGGTATCATTTGATTTTTAGGAAATCTGTAGAGTAACTCGTTGTCATTGCAATTTTATATGGAATGAATTCGAATAAATGTTATTCATTTGTTGGGTTCAAGAAGGTGGTCCTAAAATTCAAGTCTAATGTGAATTTTAGGATCACATAAGGCTCAAATCTGACTTTTTGGCGCAAATCTCATATTTTGTATTTAAGAATTAAATCCCACGAAGGATTAGATGCTCTCGCGTCCTGTTTGAGGGATATTTTCCCGGAGGAGTCGGGCGTCAGGGTGTCGCGCCCGATGCGGAAGGTAGACCTTCGAATTACCGGGTTCAACGACTCCGTGACGCCCCGGAAGTTCGACGAGGCGATCTCTCATCATGGTGCAGGTTGCAGTGCGGAGGACGTTCGCGTGGGGATGATACGCTCATCCCGCGACGGCTTCTGCACTGTATAGGTCCAGGTCCCCGCGGTTGTGGGTGTGTCTGTGGCCGGAGAAGGTCGTTTGAGACTGGGGTGAACCCCTGCTGAAAGACAGGCCGCTCCGGTACTTCCGGTGTGCCCTAGGTCATGTGCAGCAGCGATTCCCTTGTCCCGTAAACAGAGCTCGTTGCTGCTTCAACTGCGGTGGTTCGGAACACGTTGTAGCAGTGTGCCGAAACAAGCCGCACTGCCCTTCGTGCGCCGAGCGTGGTCGGGCAACCAACCACAAACCAGGCAGCACTGGCTGCGCGCCGGTTTATCCCAGGATCGCAGCAGTCCCCCCTATCCGGTCTCGTGGTAGTGGAAGGGTGGCAGCGACAACAAGTGGAGATGCCGCGGGTGTCCCGGCGTCCGTTAGATCGTCGGCGGACACCGAGATCATGCTGGGGCGCGCAGAAGAGGGGGTCTCACTGAGCTCCTCACCGCGCAGCTCGTCAAGCAAAAGGGCCTGCATGGAGCGGTCTCCGTCCCTGGAGCCGCTTCCGCAGCGTCAGCCCCGTCCGCGGGGCGCCAGACCATTGGCGAGGGCTCGAGAGGGGCTCGTTTGGACACCACCAATCACAGCGACTGGTGCCTAGAGGCTTTCCACTGTTCAAGCGCTGTGAGTGGCGTGTTCAATCGATTCGTGTCCAAACGGAGGTCAGCCCAGGGGCTTAGTCCGCTCCCGCGGTCGTTGAGGAAGAATAGATGGAAGTTGTGACGGGAGAAGGTGAGAAGGCGTAAGCTTATTCCCTCGTGCGCAGATCGACTGTTCGTCGTTTAGAAGGGGGAGCCGATGAGTCCCCGGCGGTGCGCCGTATCGCGATCGTCGGGGCGGTGACGGTCCCCCATGTGGCACGCAGGCGCGATTACGCGCAGTATGGGGCCCGAGAGGGTCAGCCCAAATGGAGGGGACTGGAAGAATGTACACACTGCGTACCCAGTTCCCTCCCGTCGTCAGGGCGAGGTTAGAATTGGTTTTTAGTGGGTAGGGCGATCCGACGCAGCATGGCGCGGCGCAGAGTCCCACACTACTCCGAAGTTCGAACCCCAGTTCCGGTTAGGACTGGGGAAAAAGTGGAGGGGTGTGCATTTTCCAACTATAAAATATATAAAAGAAAAAGAAAGTCCTACTTCCTCCAACTTGTCCCGTTGCCCTACGCACCAGTAAAAAGTAAAGTGAAAAACAAAAAAAGGGGGAAAAAAATAAATAAAAAAATAAAGAAAATGGAACCTTAGCTCACTAGCCCTTATTGAGTCCTACTACCTCCAACTTGTCCCGTTGCCCTACGACGCACCGTTATCAAGTAAAGTGAAAAATAAAATAACAAAATAAAAATCGGTCCAAAATTTGCATGTCCTAAATACGTTTCTTGATCTCCTCTATCGATTGGTTTAGTCAACATTTTAGCGATTTGGTAATAATTTCTAAGCTAAACTACTCTTGGGACTTAGAAAAAAAATGAGAAAAATTTTAATAAATCGATCCTAAATTTGCATGTCCAAAACGCGTTTTTTGACATTCTCTATCGATTGGTATAGTCGACGTTCTAACGATTTGATAACATTTCTTAAACTATACCCGTTGGAACTTAGAAAAAGTATCGAAAAAAATTTAAAAAAAGGAGGGAAATGTGAAAAAAAGACATTATTTTTATTTTTACATTTTATTAAACAAAAACTCAACATAATTTAAAAAAAACAC
The DNA here is from genome assembly GCA_037157785.1 of Cephalotes varians. Lineage (NCBI taxonomy): Eukaryota > Metazoa > Arthropoda > Insecta > Hymenoptera > Formicidae > Cephalotes > Cephalotes varians. The sequence continues at coordinate 43,308 of JANQDE010000605.1, forward strand.
AAAATAATTTCGTCAAAATCTGACATTTGCGATACGGATATAGTGTCGGACGAAGTGTCAGAGACGTCCCGGGACGTATCCTCCGTATACAACGGGGGATGATAAATGAATTTCATCTCGCTGGTGCTGTAAAGAAAACAAAAATAAATTAAAATTAAGCGTCACAGACTAGTATTTGTAAACCGATCTTACATTCGAGATCTCGGAATAAGATCTTGAATGTAAAGTCTAACTACAAATACC
>JANQDE010000607.1:6654-16860 GCA_037157785.1 Cephalotes varians
AACGTGGTCAATCGGGACTGTGGTCAATATTAACGTGGCCAAACGGGTGCCACCCGTTTCCTACCTGCTATCGAACTTACGACATCTCTCATAATTAACATTTCTGTAACAGGACGAGGAAAACCAAAACAATACAAAACTTTGCGCCCTACTTTCTTAAAATGAAGACAATAATTATTATGCTTGTGTCGTTGATGCGTATTGACTCGCCTGTATAACAAAGGTGAAATATTTTGATTCGGCATTTTACAAGTTATATGTTGTAAAACACATTTTGAAATTTCTTCTTGTACTTCTTCTTGAAACAGTAGATTCACCAAAATTGGTGCATTTTTTACCCAAAGTAATACTTGAAGATGTTGTACACCTCTACCTTGGTATTCTCGTCGCCAGAAATAATGTGTTACTTCTCCGATTGGTTGATCTTTGGAACAAATAAAATCAAGCATTGCCCGAAATTTATTGTCGAGAAATCTCGATGTTGATGCAGGATCTTTACCAATAAGAACACTGGTGTATAAAGACGCATCATTAGACCTCTTATTTATTTTGCGAATATATTCACCTAAATCATCCTACAATCATTCACTAGGACTTAATGTTAGAAACCATATCGCAGGTCCATAATGTTGTGTCATACAATTTAAATCACTTCTTGGTTTACGCCAATATTGTTCGGTATTTCTTAAAGTTGAAAATATCGTRTTCAAGTTARATTCCAATAAATCTTTCTGCATTGCTTCTAAATATTCTGAAGCCGTATAACGATCTCGCAAATTAGTAACATTCATTTTATGATAAATACCATACGGCGTAATTCAGAAATATTCTTATGATATAATGAATAAAATATGTATTGCGGATTTAGTTTGAATTGCGAATGTTGAGATTTTAATCGACATTTAATGTATTCATGATCATTAAAAAAAATGAAATTTAATCGGTCTTGTTTCATCATGTTGTCTATTAACACCAATAGGATATAAATCTGGAAAACACAATAGATCTAAATTATGCTCGTCTCGTCCGGATGGATACAATGTAGTCGCATCCCATGCGTTATCCACAACAGGTTGATTTAAAGAAGAAAACCGCGCTTTACTGGCGCAGCGAGTTGTATCCCTCCGCCGCGCCTGCGCACTACTGGCTTTTCATTGTATTCCTGTTGCGAGTCCACGAGGGTTATGCTGTGCAATACGCAATATAATTTACATAGTTTTAGGTTGTTTTTCAGCATGGGGAAGTCCCATAGAAGACTTCCAAGGAAGAGAAGTCAAGGAAGAGAAGCGGCTCTCCCGAGGTAGATCGCCTGGCGAGCATAGAGGAAAAATTATCACGTTTGATCGACATGATGCAGAGCGAGGTTAGATCGGCGCGTGACGGCCATTTTTCACCAAGAGCTCTTTCACCGGATAGCGAAGAGTACCTTAGTGACTCTAATCTTCTTCCAGTCGAGCTCGCTCAATCGGCGCCCTCGGGGCCGAGTAACGCATCAGGTGTGTTTGTCCTTACCGGACCTGTGTTGCAGTACACAGGCGGAGAGTACGACACGACCCTTTTTCACTCCTGGAAGATTCAATGAGCTCTCTCTTTCAGTTCCGATAAGTAACCCGCCAAATATCGGAGAGACATCCTCAAAGCCTCCCGCAAAGTCGGTGCAGCTCGTGGATCCGCCAGACTTGACGCCGATCCACGACGAGGCTCAATTGTTTGCAAGAGAGCTTTTTGGCCCGGACCTTGCAGAGGCGGACGCTGTCCTTTGGAACGAGCTAATATCCCAGAAATGGCTGGAGATTGCGCGGAAGGACCTTCCCTCGGAGCGGCGAGACCAACTGCTGAAGAGATATGAGCCGTCGGAGACGCTAAGCTTTCTTCGGTCGCCCAGTTTAAACTCGGAAATCAGATCGGTGCTGAAGAGCAATGCGATCATTAAGCGGGACGAGTTCTGCGCCAGAGATCAAAACCAAGCGGATATTGCGCTCTGCGCCTTTGGCGAGACTTTATCAGACCTTTTAAAGCCGCAGGTGCAGCAGTCTCTAGATGCTGAAGCGCGCCTTGCGATTACAAAGGCGAGTGACAGCGCCAAGCTCTTGGCCGATCTCTTTTACCGTCTCTCCGTATCCAGGAGGGCACAGATCCTACCGGCCCTTAATTTAGTAGCCAAGAACGTGGCTGAGACCACTCCGGCAGACCATCTCCTGTTTGGAACCTCTTTCGGAGAGGAGTTTAAGGCAGCTGCAATGGAGAAATCCGCCAGGGATATCGCCAGGTCGGCGCCGACCATTGCCAGGAAGGTGCAACAGCCCATTAAACAGCCATCTCGCGTGTTTCCTCCCAGAGCGGGAAACTACCGAGTCTCTGCCCAAAGAGAGAGAGACCGACGACGAAGAGGACAGGGACATCGAGCAACAGCCGTCGTCTAACGTACCGCTCCAGATCGCACTCGAGGAAACGATGATTGAGGAGGTAAAGATAGCCGGCAGGCTGTCCTTCTTCCTACCTCAGTGGAGACAGATTACCTCGGATAAGAACATTCTACAGGCAATCGCAGGTTACAGACTTCCGTTCGAATCTTTCCCCCCTAGTCAGGTTAAGGAACCCTTTGTTCATATCGCAGGAGAGGAAGAACAGGCTTGTCATCATGAAATTGTCAGACTGTGCGAGAGGGGTGTGATCGAGCCAATCCCGGAATTCGAGGGCCAATTTCTCTCATCCTACTTCGTCATTAAGAAGAGGTCAGGCGGTTGGAGATTTATACTAAATCTTAAACAGCTCAACAAATTTATTGTCGCCCCGCACTTCAAAATAGAAAACTGGAAGACAGTCGTTCGCCTTCTCTCACCAGGAGACTTTTTGGCAACTATAGACCTAGAGGATGCCTATCTTTTGCTGCCGATTCACCAGAACGACAGAAAGTTTCTGCGTTTCCGGTTTCGAGGTCAGCTGTTCGAATTCAGAGTCCTCCCCTTCGGCCTGGCATCCACGGCTTTTATTTTCACAAAAATTTTAAGGCCAGTATTATATTCTTTAAGAAGAAAAGGATATTTCTCGGTCAATTATTTAGACGACTTCCTTCTCATGGCTCAGTCGCATGATCAATGTCTCGATAACATTGCCGTATCAGTGAATTTGTTATCATCTTTAGGTTTTGTTATCAATAAGCAAAAAAACGTTCTCAGACCATCCAGATCTTGCCGTTTTTTAGGTTTTATCTTCGATACAAGCTACTTCTCAGTCTCAATCCCAGCGGACAAGAGGAGGAAACTTCTCCAGAAGACTCTCGATATGTTAAGTAGGAAACATTGCAAAATTCGAGTCCTGGCGAGTTATGTGGGCTCGCTGACTTCGGGGTGCCCGGGCGTGCAGTATGGTATTCTTCATACTAAGTTATTAGAAAAAGAGAAGTTTCTGGCTCTTACAGCCGCTAATGAGAATTTTGGAGCTAATATGCCACTATCTCACTCAATTAGAGAAGATCTCCATTGGTGGAAGGCGATTTTTTCGGACACATCTCAGCGAAATAAAATTAGGCCAGGCTCCTTTGATCTGGAAATTTTTACGGACGCCTCACTGTCAGGTTGGGGGGCGGTTTGTGTCAACGACCGGACTCATGGGTTTTGGTCAGAAGAAGAGAAATCCAATCATATCAACTATTTAGAATTGCTAGCAGTTTTTCACGGCCTGAGGTGCTTTGCATCACATATTGATAACAGCAACGTTCTGTTAAGGGTGGACAATTCCTCTTTCCTATATTAATCTGGGCTCAATTAAATTTCCACATCTGTCGGATCTGACGAAAAGAATTTGGTCCTGGTGCGCGGAGCGAGATCTCTTTATTTACGCTTCCTATATTTCCTCTGCTCAAAATTTTAAGGCCGACGCCGAGTCTCGTGTCATATCGGTAGAGACGGAGTGGTCTTTAGACCAGTCATATTTTGACAAAATTGATGCCAGCTTTGGCCATTTTGATATCGATTTATTCGCCACATCAAATAATGCAAAGTGTCCTTGTTTCGTCTACTGGTTTCCAGACCCTTTAGCCCTGTCGGTGGACGCATTTTCTCTGGATTGGGGAGAAATTTACTTTTATGCATTTCCACCTTTTAGTTTGATTCTCAGAGTACTACGCAAGATTATTTCGGACAGGGCATCAGGAGTGGTAGTGGTCCCTTGGTGGCCAGCTCAGCTCTGGTTTCCCTTATTTCACCGCCTGGTCATCCAGGGACCGGTTCTTTTTGAACCAGATATTAAGATGCTGTCATTCCCTTTCAGGAGGACACATCCTGCGTGGAGCAGGATTTCCCTGGCAGCCGCTCGCTTATCCGCCAAGCCTTCCTGAGCAGGGGAACACCCCCGGCGGCGTTGGAGACTACACTGGCATCGATTTCAGAAGCTACGGTCGCACAGTACGCCAAACCACTAAGGTCGTGGTGGACCTTCTGCAAACGAAGGAATATTGACTGCCTTTCGTCCCCGACCACATTATTTTTAGAGTTCTTAGCTTCTCTTTTACCACAGGCCGGTTCTTACTCCACTCTAAACACTTATCGTTCGGCCATCTCCCTTATTTCGCGCGAGGAGCTGGGTTCACATACGCTGGTTAGAAGGTTTTTTAAGGGAGTAGCAGCTCTAAGGCCTCAACGACCAAGGTACGATTTTGTCTGGCCCGTCTTTTGTCTTGACCCGTCGCCCGTAATTGCTCATTTAGCTTCCCTGTTCCCGCATGAGAGTCTTACTTTAGAAACGATCTCCTGTAAATTAGTCACCCTCTTAGCCCTCACAACTGCTCAGAGGATGCAAACGTTAGCTGCCATACGGCTCTCCAATATTACTTTTGCAGACGCTTTACTTATTAAGATTACAGCTAGGCTTAAGACCTCAGGCATTGGAAAGTCTCAGCCTCTGCTTTCGTTCAGGCCCTTTCCAGACAAGCCAGAGCTCTGCGTATATTCCTTGGTAAAGTCGTACCTCGAAATGACTCGGGGACTACGACAAGAGAGCTGCGATACATTATTTATTTCCTTTCGCTCCCCACATAAACCGATATCTGCCCAAACGTTGGGACGTTGGGTTAAATCAAGACTGAACGCTGCGGGAGTCGACACCTCTATTTTTTCGGCGCACTCCATTCGCCATGCGTCCACCTCCTTTGCCACGAGTAGGGGCATTAATGTTAACGAGATCCGTCGTACCGCGGGTTGGAGTAGGTCGTCCGAAGTCTTTGCCCGCTTCTACAACCGTCCAATAGTCGATAGCAATTCGCTGCAATCCGTTATTTTAGATTCATATTAAGCGAACCTTTGTTTATCTCTTTATGCTTCAGTGGTTAATATGGAAGTGTCGTTACACTTCAGCGATTATAAAAGTTTTATTTAATATGGGTTATGTTAGGATTAGTTTCGTTTTTCCTTTCTTTATTTTTACCTCTTGGAGCACCATTTAAGCTATTTGTATTCGTTTGTACTTACGATCTTATGTCAATATTATATTTGCACAAATCTGTGCTTTAAACATTGTATCCATCCGGACGAGACGAGCATAATTGATAAGTTGAACGAATTTACCTAAGTGAAGTTCGACGGTAATTATGCTGTCTCGTCCGAATGGATAAACCCATCCTCCCTTCCCCTTGCGAGCAGATTTGCGCCTTTTTTTAAAGAAATGAGAAGCCAGTAGTGCGCAGGCGCGGCAGAGGGATACAACTCGCTGCGCCAGTAAAGCGCGGTTTTCTTCTTTAAATCAACCTGTTGTGGATAACGCATGGAATGCGACTACATTGTATCCATCCGGACGAGACAGCATAATTACCGTCGAACTTCACTTAGGTAAGTTCGTTCAACTTATCAATTTTTTTCACGATTATCCAAGGGGAAATCTTGAATTTTTAACATTTGATATAAGACAGTAGCACTTTCACATGATCTTTTTTCATACAAAGGATAAATAGTATATTGATCGTAATAATTATCACTATCATCTGTAACCTGAGTTAACATTGCCTGACGCTCGTTATTTAACATAGCTTCTACATTATTTTCTCTTTCTTGCATTTGACTCAATTTGTGATCGCCATTCAGAACAGATTTCTCATTTTCTATCTCTTGTATTTCAAATTCCGGATTATTCAATTTCTCTAAACATAATCCATTGTGAGTATCTGGTAGTATAATCTGATTATATAAAGGATTGTTATGTTTTAACCATGTTAAAGCATTGAATACTTTTTTAATGTTTAYYATTTCTTCCCAAATAATTTTGGATTTTGTTGGAATACCTCTAACTAAAATGTACATTTCATGATAAATATTTATTGAATCAGTATTCTTACATATAATTTGTTTAATGTTTCTTGTAAAGGAAGAGGTAAGTGAAATGTTCTGCCTTTTACTTTTTGTATCATTTGCCTTTGAGGCAATTTTTTGTTAATAATAGTTCCCATTTTAAGAACAGTTTAAAATGCTTTGGCTCTTTATATAAGTATTTTTTCGAACGTGTTAAGAGATGCTATTACATCGAGTACGTCATATATAAAAAGATTATTTAAAATACAATATGCAGGCAAATTTCTGTTACGGAATTTTCGTTTACAATAATCACATATGTATTCTGCATTAATATTATGTTCTTTTATATAAGCCATTAAATCTGTCCAAATTGGAGATTTATTCATYTCTACTTTAAACTTATTAATTTGAGATACATTTCTTTTATAACAAAGTCTCTCACATGATGCACAAACATGTCGAGGTGTATCCATAAAGCGTTTAGTTAAAGCCTTAAATGCGKTACTATATTTAGAAATAATATCTTCATCACTCAAAATGATACAAGTCTGCTTTGTATGTGATTGCTCTTTCTCGTGCTGCAGTTATAATTTCATTTAATGTATTTAAATCAGCAAAAGTTAAAAACTTTTCCAGATGTAACATCTTCCAATAAAAACTTGTCATTTTATAAACTAAACGTTTAATATATCTAATCTTTGGAAAATGAGGTGATAATAATTGAATAACTAAAAATGTCGCTTTGCAAAGAGTTGTATTTACGTAACAATGTGTATGACCCAACTTCATATTCGAATTTTCTTTTATTGCACATGTATGAATTTGTGTAATAAATTTGGTATTTTCTTCAAAGTACATGTACTTATCGCTTGATGAAATTTTTCATAACGATCAATTAGTACGGGATCATCAACTTTACATAAACTGTTGCATACCCATGCTTTTTTTGCTCGTCCTTCCACCAAAGGTAATATATTTGTAATTTGACCTTTCTCATTCTTTGCGAAAGATTGTGATTGTGATGAAGTAATATTACGATACGTAGAATCGACAAAATAATTTTCAAAGGAAGTTGTATGTCTTGATTTGTCACAAAATGCACGCAACTTTTCATCAATTATAGAGCATTTATTGGCAAGACTCAAGCACACTTCTGATTTCTTTTTAAGTACAACTAACATTTGTAGTGCCGCCGGAGCGGCTACGGGGTCAGGATTGGTGGGCCAAGAGAAATTAGTCGTAGCCTTGTATCTTTTTAATATAGTAAAGACACTTTATTTACTTTTACACACTTGCGTATTTATTTTACCGAACCGCACCTCACGGAACGTTAGTCGAGAATCCGCGCGCGGTCTCGTCGCGCGCCTCTTTATAGTGCGTTTTGGCACTTTGTTACCAGGTCGGTTTTGCCGATCAGCACTGACCTGGTCAGCAAAGTCGCAGTCGCTTCCGGAGAAGAGGTGACTGCGACCTTCGAGCGGGTGTCATCGCGGTGGCTCGTGCCATCGAGCGACCGCGATAAGCAAAAATTTGATCGCGTTTCCGGGCGATTCATTCGTCATGAAAAATACTCATGACACATTTTATACATACTACTGTGTCCAAAAAGTAAGACCAGTTTTTATTTATTTCAAAAAATATTTATTCTTCCAAATCTATTTCGTCGCCTTCAAAATAATCCCCTCCTAACACAATACACTTATGCCAACGTATTTTCCATTCCTCGAAACAAGAATTAAAGTCGCCTTCCGGGATGGCTTTCAGAGCGCGTAGCGATTCACGTTGTATCTCTTCTATCGTCTCAAAACGATTTCCCCGCAGTGGTCTTTTGAGCTTCGGGAATAGCTAGAAGTCACACGGTGCTAAATCAGGCGAATACGGTGACGATTGTGGAACGATATGAATCGAATTTTTGGCGAAAAAGTCACGAAGAACGAGTGCAGTGTGAGAAGATGTGAGAAGGTAAAAATCGCCGAATGCACTTTTAGCGTCGTACAAAACCAAGCGTAAAGCAAAAAGTAATGCATGTTTTGACATGAAATTTGTCACAGATGGCTGTCACAATGTTGCGAACTTAGCAAAAAATATATTTATGATGTGCGGTTTGCCCGCGCGATTTAAATTGAAAACTGGTCTTACTTTTTGGACACAGTAGTATTGCGGACATAACTATCTCGAGTATGCATACAGCAACGTACGATTTTCTCAGCTTCTAAACGTTTTTCAATTCGGTTTTTAATATCAAGTTTATTATAAATATGTTCAATTGTTACAGGATTATGAAATTTAATATAATTTTGTGATCAAAATTTTCATATTTTCTAATGATATTTTTAGCAACATTACAATTGTTTTTAACAATATTATTGTTTTTAACAAGATTGGATTTTAACCTCTTTTTTCGTAATATCGTTTATTGTACCACTTACGATTACGATTCACTTCTTTTTGCCTATTTCGTTCGTACTGAAAATTTGTTAAATAACGCATTCGTTTTTTAGCACGATTATTTTCTTAACCCTTATGTGGCGGCTAAAATTTTATTACATTAAAGGCGGCTAAGGTACATTTGTACCTTAAAGAAAAAAATGCAAATAAAAGTTAATAACTTATTATATTTTGCTTAAATAAGTTTACAAATGATCTAAATAAGAGTTTTAACTAAAGTATAAAGAGTATTTGAAATGTATGTTATGTATAAATTRTGTAAATTATGTAAAAACTTTAGAGTTTTTACATAATTTACACAATTTATACATAACATACATACTACGCTAATAAAACTGCTTTTGATCTATTTTTCAATATAGTAGGCTTTATATCTAGACAGTTTTCATTACAATTACATTACGTTTATATAATTTACATAATGTAATTTCTTTGTACATTTCATTCATATAATAAATAAAATTGATTTTTCATATACTAAAATAAGTGGTAATTCCTTTTATTGCATTGTAGGTACATTTGTACCTTAGCCGCCTTCTATGTGGTACGAATACAAAAGCTTAAATATTTTTGAAACAAGGATTAAAAACTCTGCAAGTACCAAAAAATATTGTTTGTAATAGTCCAAAAAGAGATGTCATAATCACTCAATATGGTTACTTCTACAGGAATGAATTTATGTACAGATAAAATCGCAAAAGGTATAAATGTACCTTAGCCGCCACATAAGGGTTAATCCTGTTTGTACAGATAACGTTTTTTAGCACGATTATTTTTTAAATCTTTTTTATATCGATATGTTTGTTTAGCACGATTATTTAAAAAATTTTTTTATATCGATACATTTGTTTAGCATAATTATTTTCTAAATCTCTTTTGTATCGATGCATTTGTTTAACGCGATTATTTTCTATGTCCCTTGATATCGACGATGCTTTTTGGCACGATTATTTTCTAACTCCTGTATAGGCGGCGTTTTCTAGCACGTTTACTATCTAAATCTAAATCTTTTTTATATAAATACTGATCTTTATTTTGAGAATATTTATTTTTATTATTTTCCTCAGTTCGATTATTAATTAGTTCTTCCATAATTTCCTTTGAAGCATTTTGTGTTATTAACTATATAATATAATTATTTTTTTCTAAAACGTGATGATATAAATTTTCAGAACAGTTATTGTTTTCATTTTATTCAATCTGAATGTTTTGTTCTTCCATATCAATTTCTTTTAAAGTATTTTGCGTTAACTGTATATCATGATTATTTTCTAAATCTTGATATATAGTCTTAGAACATTTATTTTGTTCAATTTGAATGTTGATTTTTTTTTCCATAATTTTTTTTGAAGCGTTTTGGGTTATTTTCTTTAGAACGTCTTGGAATACATTTCTTTCTTTTATAATGCTTTGATGCATTAATTGTCTTTTATTCAATTGTTTTTTAGTAGTAGCATAAGTATCGCGAAGTTTT
>JANQDE010000607.1:18280-48841 GCA_037157785.1 Cephalotes varians
CCGTTATTGAGATCTGATAATCTCAGATGCTCGCAACTCGCCGGCTCGCGTATAGATACACGGTCCGTCTCGCGCATACACTTTAGCGCTGAGACACGACCGTGTCTCTTGATATATATATATATATATATACGATCGCGCTTACAATTTAGCGCTGGACACGACAGTGTCTCATAATAATAAACTTCTAAATTTCTAAACTTCATAATAGTAAACTTTCTAGAATCATACGGAGATAATTTTAAATAATTTTAAATAATTTTAATCAAGAGATACTGAGAATATAGTAACTTATATATATATAAATCAAATATGATGCACTCGTTAACGCGCGGCAATGTGTGCATAGAAATGTTAACCGCAAAAAACAATTTGCTAACAGACTGATATTCTTACTGCAAATACATAGCAATATGTGTTTACATTAAACTCAAAATCTATCGTCGACAATATCTGCTAACCTGCTATGCCACCAGATTAGCACAGAAATCGAATAAGATCTGCGCGCGGGCAATATGACGCATGCAATCTGATTATAAAATTCTGTCGCCTATCTGCTAATAGCATGTCAATATTTGTCATATAAAAATGGCAAAGATTTAAACTTGTTTATACTTACTAGAAGAACACCAAATTGAACACAAAAACGCACAATACTTAATAGCAACAATTATAATCATTGATTAAATAATAATAGATATCTATTACTAATATGCATTATCGACTTATAAATCCTTAAAATCAATGGGTGCATCCAGAAGCGGAACCGCTCACTGAGAGCTCAGTGAGCTCTTGCATTTGATTGGCCTATATTTTTAGATTTATTTGGAATACACTAATCAGATACAAGACTTCACTGAGCGGTTGCGCTTCTGGATGCAATAACATTGGGTGTTTCCAGAAGCGCAATCGCTCATTGAGTGGCTAAGTATCAATCGAATATGATTGGTTCTTGTCTTAAGATTCAACCAATCACATTACATTGCTACATAACCGCTCAGTGAGCGGTCGTGCTTCTGTATGCACCTTATATAACTGCGTTCAGCAGAATATTTATTTTGCAACTCTTTAAAGTTTTCTTCACGCGGATTATACTTTTAAATCTAAAGGAATGACAGTTGCAATATAAACATTGTGTTTAGAAAACACGATCATTGATCACATAACTCAAATAATCATAGATGATTTTCAATATAATTTTGCATGTCCAATCTAAATCTGAATTAAAAATTAACCAATAATATTTGGATTGCGGGAAAAATAACCTAAGTGATCAAAATTGCTACTTTTGACCATAATTATATTTTTTGTAAATAAACATTTAATTATTTACATTTGAAAGACCAATATTTCATACAGCAACACCATTTGTCAATATCAGTTTGTAAAAATTTATGAAAACGCTTTCTGTGTTCAAATAGAGTTAAAACTGACTATTTTATTATTTTTGAGGCTTCTACGGATCTTCAAAAGTGCAAACAGATTTTCGAGTTGTCTCCGTGTCTTGATCCTTGACACTAATTCCGACATTAACAATGGAGACACGGAGACAATTCGAAAATCTCTTAGCATTTTTTAAACAAATTTATAAGTAAAATTGCTTTATCACATCACATTTTTGAGAAAATTGAACTTAAAGATGTCAATAATGGCATTTTTTGATACTGAGCTTAAAATAGTTTCAAAATGTGACTTGATAAAGCAATTTGACTTACAGATTTTTAGCGACAATATAAGATACACCTATTGCGTCTTTATCTGTAATTTTTTGCATAAAGCAGTCAACGCAATAGATGATTCTTATCTTGCAAAGCATATAAGAATAACAAAGGCAACATTTGTTTAAAACAATATTTATTTATAGTATACATTTTTAAAATATAGTTATATTATATATTACGCTTTAAATGAGAAATTATAAATGATATTGCGGCGGGGCCCGCGCCCCCGACCGCGCTCGCGTCCACGCTCGCGTCCGCGTTCGCGCCCATTTTGTCCACCATTTTGGTGGCGCCTTCCCCCTTTCTGCTATCTTCTTGCTGTAACAAAAAAATTCATTTTATTTTTAAAAATATAATTGAAAATTAATTAAATTAGACACAGGATTGTGTTTCGCCAATGACTAGGCAATTTGTTTATTTGATTGTATAATACTTACGGATTGTTTGTTGTGTCGGTAAGTGTGTTAGCACCGATGCCTGAGATAATGACAACGACGATGTCGACGTCGATGGCGGTGGCGGTGGCGGTGGCGGTGGCGGCGGCGGCGGCGGCGGCGGCGATGCTGATGTTGGTCGCTTTGCAGCGTCCAGCTGCCGCCGTAAGTCCGCAATCTCTACTTTTAAAGCCGCGTTTTCGAGTTCTGCGTTTTTCTTGATCGGAGATGTCTTCCATCTGTAAAAACAGAAAGAATTATTTTTTATATTAACAAGAGATGTCGATCGTGTTCCGATATATACTTTCAGTACTGAAAATCTATAGTTTATGTAACATATACTACAGATTTTCAGTACTGGCAGTATATATCGGAAGAATGATGTGAACATGTATGGTTTTACATTACTTAATAAGAGATACGATAGGTCTCGCGTTCAATATGCAGCGACGTACAAGCGTCCCGTATATCTTTAACAAGTTCATGATTGAATTAACAAGAATGAATAATTATATTTAATACTCGGCTAGCCTGCTCGTCGAGCGATTAAATATAATAGTTTTTCTCTGAAAGCGACACAGTAGTGTCTCGTAATGCTAACTGTATGTACAGTGATGCATAAACGGCGAGATGAATCCGTGTATCTATATGCGATATGATATTATTTACATATCTGAAAATATGTACTTACGGTCTGAGTTCCTTGGTTTACGACAATGTGAACAATGTAACAGCGGCATAATCACTCGTCGACTGCATCACTCGAGGTAGAATGATAGATAGGTTTTTGTTTCAATAGACACGGTGGTTTCGCGCCATGTATAAGGCCGGTATTCATCGGTTGCGTTCAGGAAACGCAACTGACGCTGCAAAGCGACCAACATCAGCATCGCCACCGCCACCGCCACTGCCATCGTCAMCGCCACCGCCACCGCCACCATTACCGCCATCGCCACCGCCACCACCATCGACGTCGACATCGTCGTCGTCGTTGTCTCAGGCATCGGTGCTAACACACTCACCGACACAACAAACAATCCGTAAGTATTGTACAATCAAATAAACAAATTGCCTAGTCATTGGCGAAACACAATCCTGTCTAATTTAATTAATTTTCAATTATATTTTTAAAAATAAAATGAATTTTTTTGTTGCAGCAAGAAGATGGAAGAAAGGGGGAAGGCGCCACCAAAATAGTGGGCAAGACGGGCGCGGACTCGAGCAACGCGGACGCGACTGTGGACGCGGACGCAGGCGCGGGCGCAGTCGCGGGCGCGGGCCCGGCCGCAATATCATTTACAAGTTCTCGTTTAAAGCGTAATATATAACTATATTTTTAAAATTTATAGTATAAATAAATATTTTTAAAAATAAATGTTGCCTTTGTTATGCTTAAATACAAAGATCACTTGGGTTTTATTTTAAAATACGTACCACTAGGTTGTTTAATGTAATTACTGCAGAGGAAGGAATTAAAACTTTTACATATCATCTGGACTGAGTAATATAATATTATACAAATAATAGATTAAATTTTCTTTTAATTTAAATAAATGGTACACATATTAGGGTCCATTATTAGATATTATTTGAATTCAGTGGTGATACAGATTAGATATTTCTTATTTGCATTTGTTTTGTTAAAAAAAGCTATCACTTGGGTTGGATTTAACTATCAAGATAATGGGATTAAGGACGTTTGTATACTATAAAACACATCTGTTAAACTCGCGCCGTGATACGCTTATAATTCACGAACCACAAATTCACCTATTTTTAAAATTTTCTGTCACAACATTTTCTGTTATAATATTTACTGTCACAACATAAAACACAGCTGTCAAACTCACGCCGTGAAACTCAATGACGGCATCGATCAATCGAACGCGCGGACCAATCTCGATCTCGATATCGATACATCAATACGTGCATCACTGCACGGGCTTGATCACTAACGCACTCTCGCGTCAAAAGTTGCAACCGTACAAGATTTTTTGAGACGACGGTAATAATGATGACGACGTTTCTTAAATAAAAATTTCGAGATTCAGACTTCGCATCGCAATATCTCCGCTTGTAGAACACATAGAGGAAAAGTAAGAACACTTTTATTATGTAATTTAAACCCGAGTTATCGATTAAATCTACTCAGAACTTAATTGATACTGTTATTAAGATTCGATAATCTCAGATGCTCGGAACTCGTTGGCTCGCGTATATATACACGGTCGCGCTTACACTTAGCGCTGAGACACGACCGTGTCTCTTGATAGGTGTAATAGTTAAGGTATAAAGCAGTTTATATGTAATTGGGAAAAAAGAATAAGAAATAAAATTGACACGTTACATGTAAATAGCATTTATTTTATTTTTGATGACGTTGGTGCTACCAATTGTATATTTTGAATACTTTTTGTAAAGCGCAATTCTTGTTTCTGACAACGAAAAGTATGCGTAACATCCAACTTATTTAGAGATTCTATGTCTTCGTAATACGCCTCGATATTTTCCACAGACATCCTGTGTCGCTTCATTTAGGAGCAAATCTCGCAGCCATTTTCGTTTCTCATGTCCCTTGATGATAATATCATCATCATCATCGCCAGTCGTCGTTGTACCCGCCTTTGTAATCAAACTTCCGGCCATGCAGTATGGAACCATTCCATCCTCCCATTGTATTCCATGACGATTCTCAATTCACTAGCCGCATCGCCTATCTTTCAGATTTTGAAAGAAGAGTCCATGGATAAGGGCATCCAAAAATATAGTGAGAGAGATCATGTTCCTCTTTGAGAGCAGCAAATTCCTTCACGACAAAGTGTCTTCCAATGAGGAAACCTTGCAGATCCACAAATATTGGTACAGACATGATTGTGTCCTCGAGAAGACTGCGGTAGACTTCGATACATCGTAGATTTTTATCGTCTTCAGGTAAAAGAGGAATGTTGCACTGTGATGTGACGCCTTTGGCGGCATCGTCACAAGGGCATTGATCCGATCGAGGGAGGGAATGCTCGGGGTGGTCCTCCCAGATTGGGGAGCGACTTCACCCGCTATTATTTAATTACTTAATTATCATGTTCTTTTTTCTGGTTATCGTGTCGTTTTGCGAGTCCGACGGAGGCGGAATGGTTGGCCGTTTTATTTGTATTGTTTTGTATACGCTGGGAGCCGGAGCATTGCTAAGGAAAGGAGCATCAGGAGAAGGAGAGTGGCGTGTCCGAGAAAGTGCCGCCGCAGGCCCCGAGTCTAAGTCGCTCCATCAGCAACGAACAAGTCACTAGAAGGAGGCCCCGACAGTCTGAAATGGAAAGTTTGACGGTTCCAAAGGGAGCAGTACAAAGGAGGACCCCGCCGCGCGGCCAAGCGGAAGGAAGGTCCCCAGGTCGGAGTAGGACATCGAGGAGGATGTCGTCTCGGCCTGGCCAGCCGGGCGGATCCTGCCTCTGAAAATTCAGTCTCCCCAACAAGATCTACAGGCCGCGTTGAAATTTGCACCTCCCTGGGCTCTATTCAGGATCTAAGAATCAAGGGCGCTCCACACATACGGTATTGAGGGGATGCGCCGAAGATCGGCGCAAAACTCGAGGGGCCTGGGCGAGCGCCGACGGCAGCCACTGTTCGGCGAGCCATTATCCGGAAAGGACCACACCAAGCGTGCCCGGCGATCGAGAACAGCGACAGCAGTGTAAGCTACCATTCCAGCCACTCTATAGTTCGGTAAGCCCCGGGTAGGGCCAAAGTCTCTTCTGTATCGCGTTTTAAGCTCGCAAGTGATTCGGGACGAGCGGAGTTAAGTTCTCCTTAAAGAATTACCGTCACGAGGCCGACCTGCTCCGGGTAGCGCGGGTGAAACAGTTCCCTCCAAAGAAATCGCGGACCGACAGTCGTTTTGCGTAGAGTAGCGTTTCTGTATCGTGTCGTGTATTGAATCTTGTAAATTGTTGCATATCGAATCTTGTAAATTGTCGTGTCGGATCTTATGAATTGTCATGCGTTGGCTGTTACGGATCATCATGCATTACAGATTGTAATTATCGCGTAGTACAGATTGGAGTCACCGCGTATGGAATATTGTAATTGGGACGTGCATCGTCGGGTTGGGACTGCGCGTTCTGTTCGCGGGTCACGGCGCTTACCGTGTCGTTTGTGGTGCAAATCCGTGACTCGCGGGCAGCCGTCCCTTGACGGCATCTCTGGTAGTGTCCCTCCCGATACTTCAGTTCGTTCCATGCACCATATCGCGTGCGAAATCTTGTATTAATTGCACCGTCCGCGGCGTTTGGCGAGCGGAATTGTAGCGAAAATCGGAATTGTAGCGTGATATAGTATTCGCGGAAAATACCGCGCTGAGTCCGATCGTTTATCGGAAGTCAAGTGTTCGACTCTCTTTACGACCAGTTACTTCTTTCTTTACATTTTGTATTATTTCCCATGCTTGTTTTATTAAATATATTTTTGTCTTTTATTTCTTTTACTAAACTCTGCTGTGCTTATTGACCTACTCTCTCTCAGACCTTGCCAATCAAAATTGAAAGAATCACGCCCCTCTGCCATATACTGAGCGGAAAGCGGCCGGACAGATTTTGCGATTAACGGAATATATTAGAGTGGTACGATTATTCACGCCTGGCGCCCATTATCTTAAATACAATTGCAATTACGTGTTGAAATCGTTCCATTGTCGCGTATTGTTTTGCTCATTTCATTGTATCGCGCTGTCTTCGTCGTCGTATATCGTCTCGCTCGTGCAGTCGCGTAGTCCCGTTTTTGCGGGCGAATTTCTTTCGGTAGCGCGTATCGTCTCGTCTTTGTCTCGCGCATCGCCTAGTCTCCGTAGCGTGTATCATCTCTTTTTCGTCGCGCGTATTGTCTATCTAGTCTTCGTTGCGTGTATCGTTCTGTCTTCGTTTCGCGCATCGTTTAGAGTTCTCATTCCGCGTATCGTTCCGTCTCCGTTGCAAGCATCGTTTAGAGTTCTCATTTCGCGTATCGCTCCGTCTTCGTCTCGCGTATGATCTATTCGTCGTTTCGCGTAATAAGCTCCCTAAATCGTCGCGTATCATTTTAATTGTACAGCCTATAATTGTGGACGTGCTCTCTCGGGATTCGGCGATCCCGGAGCTAACCCCGTCGCAGCACTTAGGTAATTTTGCGCACAACATTAGCGGATTGTATTGAACCACGCGATCGTGTATAATGAGGCAGTACGCGGTGGTATTCATGGGTACATTCTCCTTACAATCGAATTCTATGTGCACATCCACAGTTGCGCTCTTGATCGATTCGTTTTACCGAGAATAATCGATAATCACGAACGGACCATTTTTTCGAAAATTCAGACAGTTGATTGACAGTTTGATTCGGTTCGAGATAATCATATCCGTAGTAGTTTTTACAGAAACATGCATACATGTTGTAAAGAATCGATCATCTGTTTTTATCGAAATCCAGATTCATATCATCGTACGGATAACATTCCGAGTTCAGATAGAGCTTCACGTTGTTTAATTTACAATGGTCGAATCGACTCGTATTCTCGGACATGATGATTTTCCGATCAACTTGCAAAGCGAAGATTACGTATCGCGGTTTCTCCAGTTGAGTAGCGATCTTGATTGACCATGAATGTTTGGTCGTGCGATGCAATAGCGGAAACAGATTCCACGAAAGAAAAGCCATGCTGAGGTATCGCCCGCTTTCCAGAGCACGCAGGATCGATAGTTTATTTATTTCGTTCAATAGCACATGAGGTATTCGCCACTGTACTTTGAACAATACGATTTCCGGATCCCGCTACTGATTGCCAATTAAATTATTGTTATTGCGCGAGCGTATTAAAATCAATTCATGACGAGCGTTAATCACTACGCGTCTGTAATCTTCACAAAATCCCAATAACATGTTGAGTGGAACGTAAGAATTAAAGTATCTATTTGGAGGATCCCAGCTGGCATTTCTCGCGATTACACTTCTTTCAGATGACATGATTACATAGTTCTTGAGCGTGCAGGTTATATCGATATTTCTGTTGCGATCAATCTCCACGTTGTCGAGTTCATATCGAATCTCATCAAACATGAACGCAACACAATTATTTCTCAATCTCACATCAGACCCAGCAACTGGTTTGTTTATCGTCAGTTTTCTCTCGATATATAGAAAACTTTCATGTGGTAATATATATAAATCTTGCTGTTGTATGGATATTCTTATCCCGCTGTATCCGAACATTGTATTAGCGAACGGATTGTAGGTGTGAGTCTTGATCTTGATGCGATCGTCGAAGATTGATTCATCCTCGATGTTGAGAATGTCAATCATTTTTTTTTTTTAGATATTTCGCACCGCGAATCCCAAAGATTGTAGAAATGCAACGTTCGACAGGTTTAGTTTTTTTTTCTTGGTACAATCGAATGATTGAAATTTTCTATCAAATGTTGGCTTGGTCGTAAATACTGCGTTATGTTTGACGTGTCCGTTCAACACGAGCATCTCATACGTCGCGCGTACGCAAATACACGCGAAACCGTCATCGGTTTATCGCCAAAACCATCGTATGTGCAATCTGACGGTGATTTCTTTTCCTCGAAAGTCGAGCAATCGTCCGTACTGGTCGACAACGCGTATCATCAAATCCGAAATGCTCCGTGCGATGATCGGCAAGTAAATGATCTGCGCTGGTGTTTCTATATCTTATATCCTGGTGCCACGTTCGGGGAAARTTCATGTATCGTATGTACGCGATTATCATTGCTGTATGCGTTCGAGGTCACGTTACACTCTACGTGGATAATGTTTATGTTGATAATGTTAATGGATAAGTCCGATTCGTGCCATTTTCGCGGCTGTAATATACGATTTGAAGGAAATCCTAACAGCGATCCAATGTTGCTTGCTAAAATTTATTCTGTAGATGCATCTCGCTCTTCATCGTATTGTTATTTGCACGGAGCGCTATCGAGAAATCTTCATTCACATCATCATCGACGATGCCACGCTTTTTATCATCATGAACCGCGTATTGCGAACGTTTCCGTGGAATTGTATATTTCAAAAAATTATTTATGGCATGCAATTCGTACGATCCCTCGGGTATCGTTATTTCCACGTCGTTTCAAAGTAAAATTTATTATTCGAAAAATTCACCTTCGATATCGTGTTATAAGTCTCAAAGTTCATTAGACTGAGCTCGTAATCGTCATCACTTAAATCTGGCTGGAAAGTAGGTTGAACTGAGAACGTTGCTCTTCCCGGTTAGCGTAAGTCATCAGCGACATGATTGAAAAACCGTTCGACGAATACTGAGTTAAATAGTGCTCTGTCAGGCTTTAAATTGGTACATATGGAGCGTTCGGAGAAATTGCAGACACAGTTGTCCACAGATGTTCTGATTGTAGGTTTGATAGGATGTTCGATTGTACTCTATCTTTGTCACACCATTTCCGAAATATCACACGAGTTCTTTAGGCGGTCGAAGATAACCAAATTATCGAAATATGTTACGTGATTGTCTCTCTTTGCGTACGTTACCCAATGAGTGCCAGAACCTCTCGTATCGTCCAGATTTACTATATTACGACTCTCGTTTCGACGTATACCACTTATCGGTAATGCGTTACGCATAAAGACACCTCTAAAATATGGTATATGCATGCGTCTTGTCAGTTGATCCAACTGTATGTTCGTTGTCACACCCGCAGGAATTTTTAATGTTTTTTCGGCGTTTTTTTTTTTCTTTGTTATTACACCCTGTCCACGTTTGAGATATAATCCCTTTCCATGTTTGTATGGAGCAAGATACAATCCGTGGCCTTCCATCGCGCGATTGCGACGCTGTAACTCCTCAAGCTGACGTCGTGTGGCTTTGCTGTCGCTGACCGCCTTTGCCACACCGGCCGCTCCACCGATTAATGATCCGAGCGCGCCCAACATTGGTATAATTGGCATCCACCGCGTTTCGCTGTCGGAAGTACTCGTTTTTTCGCTGTCTTTTTCTTCGTCTTCATACCCATGCCGATCTTTGTTTTAGCTTTCATTGCCGCCCAAACGGCTGCCGCAGCAGCTCTCTCTCCGAGAGTTGAATTTCTCGCGATAATACGTTTCCCCGCTTTCTCAGCGAGTATTTTGTCGGCCACGTGTCATTCCGCGAGATCGTTGCTATGCGAATAGGCTATGTCGTGCTCGCGACACGCCGCATCCAATAAGTTAATGCCTCGATCGCCTCTGACCAATCGCTTTTCTAATTGCGTTTCTGGACCGCAAAACTGATATTCAGGAATATGTAGTTCGAAAGGAAGCGCATCTATCGCACGATTTAATAAGTCACGGCCTTTTACTGTCGCTGACATTCTTCGCAATTCTTTATCAATGGTGGTGRACCGTCAAAATGTGTTTGATGGCGCGGTAAATTATAATGTTTTAGACATCAACTGTTGAATCTCCGAATCAGCTTTTAGATGCTCGGGTAATCTGTCCCACAGATAGTGAACGTAATGGCCGCATACTCGAAACAGAACAGGTTTCGGTATATACTGTAATTCTTCGATTAAGCGATTAAATCGAGAATATCGGAGGGACTCGATAGCAGAACGAACATCTTTGCTACTGAGCGGTTCACAGTTTTGCTCGCATATAAATAGCACTCGATCTTACTCCTTCTATTTACTAGAAAAATGAGGTTCGACAACCATTAACGATACGCGTTATTGTGACGATAGATTATGGAAAATGGACAACGCGGAGAAACGTAAGCATGATGCGATGCTACCGAGTACCATAAGTGCGATTGTTTGCGGTCCTTCGAATTGCGGTAACAACAACAATTGCGGTAACAAACCAACATTCTCATAAGCTTGCTGGAAAGTCCGCACAGTGTACGTTTCGAGAACGTGTGCGTATACTCCAAATCGTTGCAACAGTCGAAATATCAATACTTGGAGAATTTATTGTTATCGATCGACGAAATCGGCTATTTTACATTCTCTAATAACAGTGACGTTCCACCAAGCAAGGCGCGTCCAAACTCAATCTTCGTCTTCAATGATGTAGCATACGATAAGCAAGATACTGTGAGAAAATATTTCTCAATGGGCAGACACTCGCACGTCGATTGTTTTTATCTCTGCCAATCATACGCGATAATACCTAAACATTTTATACGAGACAACGCGAATCTGTTAATCTTGTTCAAGCAAGATGGTATCAACCAAGAGCAAGTGTACAATGATCACGTGAATACCGACATGTCATACGAGGATTTCAGTGAATTATGCCGCAATTGTTGTCAGCAAAAGTATGGATTCCTGGATAGACAAGGACAGTGCGCTTACTAACGGACGATACAAAAAAGGATTTAACGAGTTCGCGATGCCGCGGAACGGTTAATCGTTATCGATACACCAACATTGAAAGAACGTCAACATGCCTGATAACAAAAATGTACGCGAGCGTGAGAAGATTATGAGAGAGAGACTGAAAAAACGACCGAGTCGATCCGTAAAAAACATCGCGCCTTGAAGATCGGCAAGATTGAAGAAGATATCGCAATTAAGAGTTATTTTAAACCGATCATCGAGCCGCTACAAAAGATTGTTGACAATTCTAGCATGCGCGCGATAAAAGACGAGCGTGACGATGACGTCGATTCGATGGAAACATCGTCAGTGCCGAAAAGCGACGACTCGTCGAGGAGTTGCATGCTCCATCGACAATAAATTTTCCGAGAAGATGCGTCATAGTTCGAGAATACGATGACCTGTGGCAGGCTGATATCGTCGAGATGCATCCATACTCTCGTTTCAACAAAGATTACCATTACATTATCACCGTTATTGACGTGCTGAGAAAGTATGCGTGGGCCGTACCGCTCAAGAGTGAAAGTGGAAGCGAGACAGCTATCACCGAGAAATTCGAAAGAGCGGTAGACATTCGAAAAATTTATAAACCGATATGGGGGGGGGGGAAGAAGTTTTACAACGCTGACGTGCAACGAAAATAAATTCGTAAATAAACATGGCATCAATCATTATTCTACGTACTCCATAATGAAAGCATCGGTCGTCAAGCGGTTCAATCGCACGCTGAAGAATGATATGTGGAAGATGTTTACGCTCAACAGAAATTACAAGTGGATCGACCTGTTATCGCGTCTCGTGTGAAATTATAATGCTCGAAAGCATCGAACAATCGGTATGTGACCCGTTGACCTAACCCCCGCGGTAGCCGAAAGACTCGTGGCTACGGTGTACAGCGCTATAAAGATCGCGGGCCCGGCAAAATTCAAAGTTGGCGATTCGATACGTGTGAGCAAATACGGCAAAGATGCTCTTTGAAAAGGGTTACACACCAAATTGGACCACCGAGGTGTTTAAGATCGTTAAAGTACAGCGTACCAATCCTGTAACTTATCTACTCGAGGACTATCGCAGAAAATCTATGGCTGGAGCGTTCTCCGAGTACGAGTTGCATCGCGCAACTCATCCGGATGAATAACCTCGTGGAAAAAGTAATGCGCAGAAGAAAAACGAGGTTTACGTAAAGTGGTACTGGTACTTGGACGTTTCCTCCGTTTCCATCTTCTCCAAGATACATTCCAAGTTGGCGTAAACGATGAACGGGATTCGTTCCTTCCTGCAGTGGTTCTTGAAACTCAGCCACTTGTCATCCTCGCTCAGCTTGATCGCGCAGTCATTCATTTGCCCGCAATCCACAGCGTGAGCCTTCAACTTTTCACTCGAGCTGAAGTAGTGTAGGCATCTGCAAAATAGAAATATAATTTTTTTTTATTCTCTCAAAGAGTTAAATATAGTTATAAAATATAAAATTATAGAGTTAAATTATAAAATATTTTATAATAATATATTTTATATTATAATAATATATTTTTATTTAATGTATACGTACCGGTCGCAAAAATATTTTCTGTGCTCCTTTTTGCTCAATTGTGAGCTCATGAGACGGGATAGATTTTTTTATCCATGCGAAATGTCCCACGTCATCATTGTTTTGCACATATAGCAAATTAACATGCTGGTCTATTTTCTTCTCGGTGAGTCGAATCGGAAGAATCGAGAATTCCTATTTCTTCTCGATGCAGTACACGTTGATGGAAATGTTATTTTGATTTTCAAATTTTTTAATTTGATTTAACGGCATCGGAGACTCAATGTCTTTGAAATTTAACACCGTCGAGTAATGAGGATACGAAGATTGCCGTTCTGGTTTTCTTTCAGCCGGATGCAGAGTGGCTACTACCGACCACGCGAAGCACGCATTGTCCGTAGATTGAACGTTGATTACCGCTCTCTTCAGCTTAATTTCCCGCGGTAATTCGATGTAACATCTCGCATGCAAAGGATTATACTTGTTTGTACATTAATTGTTGAATTAAGTATACGCGACAACGCCCAGCCACTATCGCGCTCTTGGAATTCTTCCAGCGATGTTAAAGTAGGCTCGACGACGCGCAACTAGTACCACTCTTGCAAATCGGATGTTCGAAAGAGTTCATAATTTCTCGTGATACTTTTATTGGCGCGTTTATCACCCGCCACAAATTCACTGTTAAACACCGTGTTTATTTTTATATTGTCATGCTCCTGCATGACGCTTCGTACACGTTCGAGCACAATTCTTCTCGCATCTTCGAGGAACTGGCGAGGTTCGATGTGCTTAAATTTATTACAGCACCGGTTATTATACGACTTTCGAACGCGGTATCGATCTTTCGCCAAATAAATCTCTCCGCATCACTACTATTTATACCCGTATAATCACCGCAAAAATATATAAAACGTCTCTGCAATTGAATTTTTGCACTCTCGAGTCGCGCGATTCTGGCCACCAAAGATTTCCAATTGACAGCCGAGGAAGCTTGGCACGACTGCGTGCTTCGAGCCGTTCTATGCACTCGTCGCATCGTTGCATCTACGCGAAAAACTCGCCCAAAGCGACATTATTAGCTTGCTCCAACAGGTCGCGTTCTATTTCCACAACTTCCATTATTCACACTTAAAAAAACTTAGAAAACTTTTAAAGACTTAGTCGCATAGACGTCCAACGCACTACTGCAATACTTCCCGCTTTCTGGTCCATATATTTCGTCTCTTTCCAACCATTTTCAAAATCAGCCAGAAACACTATTTTCACGTTAGTGGCTCAGTGTCAATAAAAAAAAAAAGATATCGCTCGGCGAAGATAGCAATTTTTATCTTAAAACGGATGTTATGTTATCGGCATTTTTGAAGACTTGGGAATACTAAGACGTTGCGGCATGTTCAATATAAAGAACAATAGAAGGGACAAGAAAGGGGACAAAGTAATCAAAATTATAAAGGGACAAAGTAATAAAAATTATCTTACCGAAATTAGTCACACATTCTCGACAAGGGCCTTGTGACGCCATGCCCCGGAGTTCCCCCTCTCCTTGTGACGTCATGCCCCTCGCCCCAACTCCCCTTGCCCCTCGGAGCTCCCGGGTTACTACTGGCCCTACTATGCTACTTTCTTATTTGGTCACGTTCGCTCTTTTCGTTAGCATTTATAGTCATGTGGCGTGTTGTTCTTGATGTTTCCATATATAGTTATGTTTGCTAGCCTTTATTCTATTTCTAGAACGGGGTGAGTCATAGAATGACTCATAACTAACTACGATTCGTGAGAGTAATGTTTCTTTATTCGATAAGGAGAATATTTTCTTTAGAGAGTTATAGAATTTATTCATTTATATATTATTTAGTTATCTAAATTTAATATTTGATTATTGGAATGAATTTGAATTATATATTTTTTGTTGAGTTTTAGACATATACTTTACATAAGATTACATAATCTATTTTATTTGGTTTTACAATAATTCTCTAAATAGTATGTCCAAGGAAATGAGAAATATTGCTCTCCTTGTCTAACTAATGGTATAGCATACAGGCTTTTCTCTTTTATCATGGAATTACTATTATTTATTTGTATTGGCGGTGCTCTGCGCTGGTTACTTATGTTCTATTTGGCATGATAATAATATAAGCAATAATAATAGTAATAATAATGATAGTAATAATGATAAAGGTAAGTATAGAGTTAGTATTCATGCGCGGTAGATCAAGAGTTTCTACGATAAGTATATTCTATTGGTTATATCGGTCTACAGTTGTGATTAAAGTGAAGGATATCGTATTTGATAAATTAACAATTTTATTTTTCGTTAATTATTGAGATGTGGACTATGGTGCATATGATAAAAGTTGTAAGGTTTCACGAATACTTTAATATGGCAATAGAAAATTTTATTGTTTATAAGCTCTATTGTTGATAACAATTTATTTGTTAAATAATTTGAATTATTTCCTATTTCATTTATAATAATATTGATTTCTGTTTGTCCTAATACATTCATTTCTGCAATAATATAATATTGTTTATATAATGTTTAAGATTTTTATCAACGGCTCATTAAATAAATTAATAATCAATAGGTTAAAATTTGTTCACACAGAGAAAGCTATTTTATCAGTGGCTATACAGGGTGTTTCATTTTAATCTAGCCAGGCGAATATTTCAAACGCTGTCGAATTTAGAGAAAAATGTTTCAGACAAAAGTTGTAGGGTTCGGAGGAGGATACAAGATGGTGGGCTTGAGTTTTTGATGAAGGTAAAACTGAAGGTAATATGAAGGTCAACTTTTTTTTAATGGAATGTAATATTTTTTATTGCATATTCTGAAAGAACATAAAATTTTGCATTAAAATTGTCTGACACATTTTTCATGCAAATCCATAATTTTTGAGGAAATTTAGCAATTAAAGAAAAAATGTTTGTTTTTCGTCCTATCCAACGTTGAGAAAACTTTTTATTTGAATAATCGCGGATAACATCCGCACAGTATGCCGGGGCGCCATCGTGTTGGAACCACATGCCTTTGAGAGTTTGCAAATGAATGTTTTCCATCAACTCTTGCAGATAGTACGAACAAAAATAAACGATGACGCTCGCGTAAAAAAATGAAATTGGCGACCAACTTGGCGACCAATCTCAACTTGGTCGCATTGATCGGATGATTAATGTTAATGATCTGATGTAATGATGTAATGTAATGTCATTTTTGTTCGTACTTCCATTATTGCATTCTTACTACATCGTATCGCGTTCGTCCTTAGGTAACGTTTCATTCATTACAAAAGAAAGATGTATCGGATGATTACTTACATGATTTGAAAGAATTACTCATATGCTTCATTAAATGTCACCGTGTGAGATATATCTTAAGTTGTTTTTACGTAGCATTGCAACAATGACTGATTATCTGCCCACGGAAATTGTAGATATAATAATTGAATATGGCAAAAGTAATAAGAATCCTAGAGAATGTAATCGTCTTCATGCACTTCGATTTCCAAATCGACAGCCTTTTCGTCAAACAATTTCAAATTTTATCGCTAGAGTACGTGATGGTCGATTGAGATGTCAATGAAAGAAAAAAGATCGCACAAAGGAAACCGTATTGAATATCGCTATTTTGGGGATGGTTGCATTCAATCCGCATGTAAGTCAGCGCAGAATCAGCCACGAATTGCACACCTCTCTTTCTACGGTAAACCGAGTATTAAGGGGGAATCACTTCCACCCACATTGAAAGACATCAAGCTTTGATTGATGATCAGAAAGGGATACGCGTTCAATTTTATCGATGGGCTTTGCAAAGACTAGAAGAAGATAACATGTTTTTCGACCTTTTTAGCGATGAGGCCTCATTCCACAATAACGGAGATTTCAATCGCCACAACTGCCATTATTATTCAGATGTTAATCCGTTTTGGTTACATCGCGTAGATAATCAGCACCAATGGAGAGTCAATGTTTGGTGCGGAATATTGGATGGGCAAATTGTTGGATCACGCCTTTTTAATGCCAATTTAAACGGAGCGATGTATCTGCAGTTTTTACAAACTGATCTGCAAGAGTTGATGGAAGACATCAATTTGCAAACTCTCAGAGGTATTTGATTCCAAGACGATGGCACCTCGGCACACTGTGCGGGTGTTGTCCGCGATTATTTAAATGAAAGGTTTTCTCAACGTTGGATAGGCAGAAATGGTTTCATTCGCTGGCCACCGAATTCACCAGACTTAACACCGTGCGATTATTTTTATAGGGTTACGTGAAAGGGATTGTTTTTGCTACAGAGCCAATAACTCCCGATGACATGCAGAATCGCATACGTAATGCAATGGCACTGATTCCTGAAGAAATGTTACGAAGAACGATGCTTTCACTTCAGCGTCGATTGCGCATGTGCCTAGCCGTTGAAGGAGACGTTTTTGAACATCTCCTGTAATGTTAGTCTGATACGTAGTGAGAGGCGAGGGAACCCACTGTAATCAAGCACCCCGAAAGTGAGAGACAAGGGGACTCACTGTAATCAAGCACCTCGATGGGATCAGATTTTCGTCACGTCCACGCCGTTGATGTCGAATAACTCTAAGAACGAGAAATGTTCATAAACATGTAGAAATTGATGCATGATTCTCTTTACGAAAAACAAACATTTTTTCTTTAATTGCTAAATTTCCTCAAAAATTATGAATTTTCATGAAAAACGTGTCAGACAATTTTAATGCAGAATTTTATGTTCTTTCAGAATATGCAATGAATACTACATTCCATTAAAAAAACCAAAGTTGACCTTCATATGACCTTCAGTTTTACCTTCATAAAAAACTCAACATAATCACCATCTTGTGTCCCCCTCCCTACAACTTTTGTCTGAATCATTTTTCTCTAAACTCGACAGCGTTTGAAATATTCACCTGGCTAGATTAAAATGAAACACCCTGTATATATTATATTATTTAGTTTATGTGTTTGTTCCTTTATGCGATAATCAAAGATAACAGACTGTATATACATGGTGTCCCATTTTAAAACTACCATGTGAATATCTCGGAAAGAGCGCAAAATTTTACGTTTAGATACGTCCTTGTCTGAACGTTAAATTTTGTCTTTTCAAGGTTATTTTAAGGTAAAAAATTACTTGATTTATGAAAATTGATGATAAAATCGGATGTATTTTTTACTTACAATATACTAATGAAATGGATATGAGTTGCTAGAAAAAGCAACGAACTAACTTTTTTATGTATGGTTCTAAAGAAACGAAGAAGACTTGTCTTACTCCAGGATACTAATTTTCCCATTCGTTTACTGCAAGATGCTCAAATAGTGGTGTTATAATAATAAAGATACTCATAAGATTTGATCAATACCTTTTATCACAATGTACTGCATGGCATTGACACCAGGTGTGGCCGTCAATTACCCAAAATGACCATTGTTAATACTCAATGACATTTAATTACCTAAAATGACCACTGTCAATCATCAATTACCCTCATTTATCTAAATTAACCAGTGCCAACCTTCAATGACCCTCAATAACTGATCATTTTTTACCTTAAAATAACCTTGAAAGGACAAAACTTAACGTTCAGACAAGGACGTATCTAAACGTAAAATTTTGCGCTCTTTCCGAATCCGGGGTCAAAAATAGGAGTTTCTATTTTAAAAAATTTGGTCTGACTTTCAAATAATCTTGAAGGTTAAGTTCAAGGTCGAATTGAAGATCATCATCCAATGTCCCCCTACAAACCCAACAACTTTTGTAAAGATTATTTTTGGATTGGAGGCTCCCCTGACGAGATATTCACGTGGTGATTTTAAAATGGGACACCATGTATGTGTATATATATATATATATATATATTCTTTGCTTTTATTTAAAAAAAAAGAAATCCTGACGTGGGGCAAAGTGGAGGTTAGATTCGAGTTTAGCGGCTCGAGATACAAAGGATAGGTATGGTCAGTAATCAGGTACAGATCACTTTTTTCTTTTTGTGTGTCTGTGGTATTACAGGTATCATACTTCATTGACTTTTCTTTCCTCAGGTGCCTTCGGCTTAATTTGACGAGTAACAAAGAAAGTATTATTACAAAAGTTGTTGTATTTTGCCTGGAGTATCTCGCTAAGGACCAATTTCACCAACGTCGGTTAAGCTAACCGACGGTTAAAGTGTCAACTGTGATTGGTTCATTCTGGTCAAAGACAAATGTGATTGGATAATTCCATTGGAATTAATTGTTGGTTAGTCTAACCGACGTTGGTGAAATTGGCCCTAAGGCCCGGTTTTTCATTATGTAGTTAACTTCTCTAGTTAGGTAACCTTAACCATAAGATTAACCTTCAAGTTAGCTGCCATTTCGTTTCTTAAAGTATAATTTGTTATTGGTTAGTCAACCTTCAGTAAAATTCTATTCTTCGACAAATTTTTGAAGTTGGCAATCCTGTTTTAAGGGAAATGGTTACATATTTCATGTTTTATTACATTTTCTTTAAATTCTAACCTATAAATGTACGTTGTACATGTACGATTGTCCTGTGTATGTAGTGTATTAGAAAATGTGAGGAATTAATTGCTTTATTTATATAAACAAATTACAGTATTCATAGTCGAGTTGTACTTTAAAATTATTTTATATAGTAAGACGCTAATATTTCTCCATAATTGGCTTGTGACATCTTAAGATTGTGCTTAAGACAATTTAAATATAAGATTATGAATACCGGTCACTAAGTTTTTATAATCTTAATTAAATTTTGATAATTTTAATTTATTATAGTAAATATGAATATTTCTTGCAATAAAAAAATAAACTTTTCAAAAGATGAAGAACAACTTCTAGTGGCTCTTGTAGAAAAATATAAGTCAATAATAGAAAACAAAAAAGATAATGCAACAACTTGGAAAAGATAAAGAGAAGGCTTGACAAATGATAGAAAAAGAATTTAACTCCAACAATGGCCAGAATCCTCGTAACAGTAAACAATTAAAAGAAAAATATCTTAATGTAAAAAAAAAAAAACAAAAGTTTTCTAATGAAAAAAGGTATAATAGTCAAACTGGTGGTGGGTCACATATCCCTGTAGACATTACAAATTTAGATATAGCAATAAAATATATAATGGAAAAACAAATTACTGGATTAAATAATAATTATGATTGTGATTCACAAATTAATAGTAAGTAGTAAAAAGATAAAGTTTATAAACTTCAATTTTATATAAGTTATATAAGTATATAAGTAATTATTTTTTATATAAGAACGAATCCTCAAAAAATATTTTTAATTATTCAACTATTATTTAAAAAATTATGTAGCGCAATTGTTAAAAAGAACAATTTGTCACATAAAAGTATTTTTCTTAGCTTCATGTATTAATTTGGAACAAAACTATGTATTTAATTTACCTGATTTGAAAATGGATTTTAAACTAACAGCAAAAACAAATGTTGAACAAATAAAAGATGCTGATATTGAAATGACAGAAACAAATGTCAAAAAAACAGAAGTAGATCTTAAACAACAGGTGCATAAATACATATAATACATATAATAATATAACATAATATAACATAAAATAAATACATATAATAAAAAACTAAAGTTTGCACAAATAAAATAATAGTACTTCTATGGTGCAGGTCCAGCTGAAATAAATATTGAAAATAATAATAATAATTGTAATAACTGGTTTGAAAAATCAATTACCTTATTAAATAAATCTGTTAATAAACAATTAAAACTAACTGGTCAGTTTAAATCGAAAATAATGTGTTAATAGATTAAGCATTTTCTTGCCAAATCTCTATGTATCCAAAGATAGAAATTGAATTTTTTAAATACGCGTATTTTTTGTGTTTTTTAATCATTTTTTTAATTAACTCTTGTTACATACTTTGTAATAAATAAAGGCTATGTAATAAATAAAGGCTATGTAATAAATAAAGGCTAACATTTTTTTTTAAAATAGATATAATTTTTTCGGGTATCAAATCTCATAAACGAAAAAAATATGTTTATATCGAGAACAGCGAACCAACTAAAAAAATATGTTAACTTTAATCACCAATTAATAGAACAAAAGTTAAAATTTGTTAAGTTACAAAAAGAGAAATTCCTTCAGGAACATTCTTTAAAAATGGAAATAATGGAGATTACTCTAAAAATTAAAAAAAGAAATTAGCCAATTTGGAAAGCGATTCTAATAAAATATAGATTATGTAGTAATGACTTATTACTGAAATACGATGCATTCACAAAAGTAGAGTTATATACGATTGGTAATTCTAATTAGTAAGACAAATTTTTTGTTTACAACAGACATATGCATTCATATCTACTCGTCTTTATGAACTCGTTTTTATGGATAATATTTTCTTCTAACAAATGTAACTATTATTATTATATTATGCGACGACGGGGTTAGCTGCGGGATTGCCGAATCCCGGAAGAGCCCGTCCACAATTATAAGCTGTACCATCAAAGCGATACGCGACGAGGGAGCTTACTACGCGAAACGACGAATAGATCATACACGAGACGAAAACGGAGCGATACGCGAAATGAGAACTCTAAACGATGCGCGCAACGAAGACGGAACGACACGCGAAATGAGAACTCTAAACGATGCGCGAAACGAAGACGGAACGATACACGCAACGAAGACTAGATAGATAGTACGCGCGACGAAGAAGAGACGATACACGCTACGGAGACTAGGCGATGTGCGAGACAAGGACGAGACGATACGCACTACCGAAAGGAATTCGCCCGCAAAAACGAGACTACGCGACTGCACGAGCGAGACGATACACGACGACAAAGACAGCGCGATACACGATGAAATAAGCAAGTCAATACGCGAACGATTTCAACACGTAATTGCAATATTTAAGATAATGGGTGCCAGGCGCGAATAATCGCATCACTCTAATATATTTCGTTAATCGCAAAATTTGTCCGGTCGCTCCCCGCTCAGTATATGGCAGAGGGGCGTGATCCTTTCAATTTTGGTTGGCAAGTTCTGAGAGAGAGAGGGTCAAGCAATAAGCACAGCACAGAATTTAGTAAAAGAAATAAAGACAAAAGTATATTTAACGAAGCAAGAAAGGAAAGTAATACAAAGTGTAAAGAAAGAAGTAAAGGTCGCACAGAGAGTCGAATAATGGACTTCCGATAGACAATCGAACTCCGCGCGGTGTTTTCCGCGAATGTTAGATCACGCTTTGGATCCTCGCTGCAATTCCGCACGCCAAACGCCAAATTCCCCGCTGATTCGCGAACGATGCAATTATTACAAGATCCCACATGCAATACTATCTATGGAATGAACTCAGGTATCGGGAGAGACACGACTAGAGGTGCCGTCAAGGGACGGCTGCCCGCGAACCACGGATTCGCACCACAAACGACACGGTAAGCGCCGTGGCCCACGAACAGAACGCGCAATCCCAACCCGACACGATGCACGCCCCAATTACAATATGCAGCACGCAGTGACTCCAATGCTTAATACGCGATAATTACAATCTCTAATATGTGATGATCCGTAACAGCCAACGCACGACAATTCATGAGATCCGACACGATAATTTACAAGATTCGATATATGACAATGTACAAGATTCGATGCACGACACGATACAAAACGCTACTCCACGCTAGACGACTGTCGGTCCGCGATTTCTTCGGAGGGAACTGTTTCACCCGCGCTACCCGGGGCCGGCCTCGTGACGGTAATTCTTTAAGGAGAACTTAGCTCCGCTCGCCCCGAATTACCTGCGAGCTCAAAACGCGATACGGAAGAGGCCTTGGCCTTACCCGGGGCTTACCGAACTATGGAGTGGCTGGAATGGTAGCTTACACTGCTTCACTGTTCCGGATCGCCGGGCACACTCGGTGTGGTCTGCTCCAGATCGTTCACCGAACAGTGGCTGCCGTCGGCGTTCGCCCAGGCCCCTCGAGTTTTGCACAGATTTTCGGCGCATCCCCTCAATACTGTATGCTTGGAGCGCCCTCGATCCTTAGATCCTGGGTAGAGTCCAGGGATGTGCAAATTTCAACGCGGCCTGTAGATCTTGTTGGGGAGATTGAATTTTCAGAGGCAGGATCCACCCGGCTGGCCAGGCCGGAATGGCATTCTCCTCATGGTCCTTCTCCGACCTGGGGACCTTCCTTCCGCTCGGCCGCGCGGCGGGGTCCTCCTTTGTACTCCTCCCCTTTGGGGACCGCCAAACTTCCAATCTCAGACTGTCGGGGCCTCCTTCTGGTAACTTGTCCGTTGCTGAGGGGGCGACTTTTGACTCGGGGCCTGCGGCGGCACTTTCTCGGGCACGCCACCTTCTCCTGATGCTCCTTTCCTTAGCAGTGCTCCGGCTCCCAGCGTATACAAAACAATACAAATAAAACGGCCAACCATTCCGCCTCCGCCGGACTCGCAAAACGACACGATAACCAGAAAAAAGAACATGATAATTAAGTAATTAAATAATAGCGGGTGAAGTCGCTCTCCAATCTGGGAGGACCACCCCGAGCATTCCCTCCCTCGATCGGGTCAATACCCTTGTGACGATGCCGCCAAAGGCGTCACGTCACAATTATAATATAATATTATATTATATTATAATATTAACGTTAGAAAACATTTTATTTATCACTTTCCATTCTTTAAGTTTCTCTTTAAGACATAATATTTATTGAATGAAAAAGAATATATTTTTTTTATTTATAGTATATATTTGTTTATTTTGTTTTTTACATATGACTATTTCTGTTGGAAGTATAATGATATTACTTTATTTTTAATCAAATAAATTGAAATTTCATATTTTATATATTTACTTTTATGATTTTATACCTCATCCATAAATTTTAGTTAAAAATAAAATTAGATAAATAGTGTAAGAAATGACTTTGCAACACAATTAAAATTATATATAATTTTTATATATAATTTTATTATATATAATTTTTTATTTCTTCAGCTTAATTTATTTAAAAAAGTAGAGTAGAAAAATTAGAAATTATATAATTTACTTTTACTTTAGGGAAACAAACACTAACATAAAAACTTATATATACTAATAACTTATACTAACTGACACTAACATAATATCTTAGCAAAATAATTAGCAAAACAATTGTTAATTAAGTTATATCTAGTAATATTATTTATATTCATATTATTTACTTGTTGTGCAACGTCATCAAAACCTTGATTGACTATGTTAATTGCATTTTCTTCTCTTTTGTTAACTGGTGGATCATTTTCATCAAGCAATATTGTATAAAACAGCAATAGCCACTATTGCAGTCATTGCTATATCCAATTTTAATCTAATACCAACAGCTAAAGCAGGAAAGCGTCTTTTCCAAATACTATAACTATATTCTACAACATTCCTTGTTCCAATTTGTGACTCATTAAATAAGTTTTCAACTTCATTATTAACATTTTGCAATGGCGTTATTAGACATCTCTTTATGGGGTAAGCACTATCTCCAACTAATAGACTTTCAGCAAATTCTTCCATTTCAAAACGTTGGCAAATTCTCAAATTCCTGAATATACTTGAGTCATGAGATGAACCAGGCCAACGACATATGATATCTTGAATTTTTCTGTTTGTATCAACAATTGTCTGTACGTTAAGTGAAAAAAAGCCTTTCCGATTTCTGTACAGTTCGGCAGTTCGATTTCGAGCAGGTAAATATTCATTTCTGAAATTAAAAAGTATTTAAAAATTAAACTTAAAATTATAAAAAAATTAAATATGTAATTTTTTAAATTTTATTTATAAAAACAATTAGTATTTATGTTAGATTTTAATATTTTATTAAATTACTTACCTATTTGTTGGATGTGAAATACGAGGATTGTCCCAAAAGTAATGCACAGCGCTGTCTAGCGGGCGTTGTAGGCAACGTAGACAGCTGATCAAAGCGTCAGTCTGTAGATTGAAGTCTTACGAACATGCAGCAATAGAGCAACGTGCGTATATTCGCATCGAAACAGTGCGCGATAAAAAAGTGCCCGAAATTCATTTCCTCGATAGGACCTATAGATTGCAGTTATATTAGAATTCAATCACCAGGAGGTGATGATGCTGTACAGAAATTGGAAAGGCTTTTTTTCACTTAACGTACAGACAATTGCTGATGCAAACAGAAAAATTCAAGATATCGTATGTCGTTGGCCTGGTTCATCTCATAACTCAAGTATATGCCGCGTTGAAACAAGCATTTGGAAGGTTTGCTGTGGATCGTAGCACAGTACAGAGGTGGCACGCGAAGTTTCGAGAAGGTCGAAGAAGYATCGAAGACGATCCGCGCACGGGGCGACCGTCTACCGTAACAGCTGAAATCCGACCCGACAGATTTTTTTCGTTGTCTTTTCAAATTTTCGGCATTTTTTTTTAAACGAATCCCACTACCATGTTATACCAGCATGTTCGTAAGACTTCAATCTACAGACTGACGCTTTGATCAGCTGTCTACGTTGCCTACAACGCCCTCTAGACAGCGCTGTGCATTACTTTTGGCATTACTCTGTAATTACTATTGGTGCACTCTCATATTATCTTCAATTTGTTCTAAGATTATTTCCACTGTTCGCTTCGATAATCGAAATTTGGAAAAAAATCAAAATAATCCAATTCCTCAAAATAATTCGGTCTACAACAAAATATTTTAAGTCTTCTCTCGCTCTCTTCATCGCTGCTATATATATTTACATTAAAATTATCGAAATCCATATTGTTTTTATTAATAATATGCAAATGTCAAACTATACTTATCTTCATATATAAAAAACAGATTATGTTCTTTTAACATAAAACCAGAAGTTAACTGAAAGAATTTCTGCTGGTAGAGTTATCACTATAAAACCATTAGTTTAACGATTAATCACAGACAGACAAACGCAATTTTTACATTATCTTCTAGTTAAGAATAACATAAACAAAAGGGGCTACTGGGAATTAGCGCGGTTACCTGTGCGCACAAATAAGATTAATT
Organism: Cephalotes varians; assembly: GCA_037157785.1. NCBI lineage: Eukaryota > Metazoa > Arthropoda > Insecta > Hymenoptera > Formicidae > Cephalotes > Cephalotes varians. Next base: position 44,343 of record JANQDE010000607.1, read on the forward strand.
ACTCTATTCTTTGAGCATCATGTAAATTTAATAAAAATAATGAAACGTTTCGGCTAACTTTTTAGCCTTCTTCAGTCCAAGGAAGTTGTTGAATGATTGGTGGATGTTACAGAAGTTTTAAGTCAAGAGTGGAGTCATTCCTTTGTTCTTCATGTTTGAAAAGTGTCCGTTACGGTTGAATGTTTTTTCATATTGCGTTTTTAAATTAAAAAGTAATTGATTGGAACAAACTAAAACTTTACTTTATAATAATTGGAGAACAATAAAAAAAAAAAATAAAGAGATAAAAATTAAAATTGACAATACAGTACAAAGATGGAAAGATAAAGAAACGAATGACTCATCTCGTGATTACAATAGTAAGTAACAAAATCGATCGTGTAAGTCTCGTGTCACAAAATAAAAATAATTATGTAAAAATGTCTTCTAGTTAAGCATAAACCATAAGTTAATAGATAGACAGATAATGAAAAACCGGGCCTAAGTGGGAAAAAGTATTATAGTTAATAATTTGTTTAAAAATGTTTATAAGAATGTTTTATAAAAATATATAATCTCTTGGTAAGGTGTCAATAATCAATCTCTATGAGATGTTATGTTGATTTTGTCGTTAAGAAAACGCGTGGTTCGTTCACAACATAAAATAAAAAATTATAATTTCCTAAAATATTTTATCACTCGACCCACATTCCTGTTCGTTGGAACGAGTTCTCCCCTATCTTTCCATTAAGAGTTAATAATGATAAATTCAATGCGAGAGATAACGTTGCCGAAAAAGTATGCGCATAGAGATAACACCTTCGAAAAGATGGTAGGTATACGCATGGAGAGAGAACGAGAAGATGGTAGGTATAGAGAAAGAAAACACGTGGCGGCATTTTTTATCTAATCAAAGTTATAAATTAATAGAATTTAATTATCTAAATTGTTAAATTATCTAAATTAATTGTTTATATCTAATTAATTAATAGAGTTTTTATTAAATTGATTTTATAAATTAATTGTTTATATCTAATAAATTAATAGCGTTCTTATTAAATTGATTATCTAAATTAATTGTTAATTAAGTAATTAAATGGATTCCCCCTCCCCGCGTGACGTCATACCCCCGCGTGACGTCACTCACACGTGACTACACCCTCACCACTCACTAACACATAGAGGTCCCGAACTCTCCTTGTTATGCTACTAATACATTTAAGTACTCTACCCGGAAGTTGGACTAGTTGCGCGGACTTCAATCCTCGGGACCGAAAAGATATCGTAACTTATATGTGGAATAGCGAGGATCTGTTTGGGATATTTGTCGATAGTTTACTTCAAAATCGAGAGGAATCAAATGATAGGTACGAAGATTCGCAATTTGAGAGGCCGCTTCTAATTTTTGGAGGATGTTGAGTAGGTGGAAAGGATCTTTTTGTAAATCGAAGGCCTGTTTTATTTGGAATCGGAGCCGCTTAATTTGAACTCGCTTTCCTCCTCTTTTCTTCATAAATGTCAATTACGATCGAACTCCCAAAGTGAACCCGAAATCGCTACACTCTTCGGCAGCGATAAGCCCAATCCGCTACACTTTTCGGCAGCGTAAAGATAGGCTCAGTTTGGTGTAAAAGAAACGGAAAATTTCTGCCGAGAACAGACTTTAACAGCCGCTGCATTTAGGCAGCGTCAGAAACCAATCCGCTACGCTCTTTGTCAGCGAAAAGGCTTCAAGTCCGCTTTCGGAGGCAACTGATATAAATTAATAATGAATTAATAACTATGAGTCAGATTCCAAAAAGATTAAGCTAGTTATGGTATTATTGTAAAGTACCTTTTTATTTCACTTCGCGAGATTACAGGATTGTAATAGCAATATGAACGTAATAGCGACAAAAGTAGAAATGGAGACTCTGAGAAAGGATGTGCAAGTCCCGAATTCTAAGTCGATACTGACTTTGACTAAGTGTTCTTATTGAGTGTTCTTACTGACTGACTGACTGACTGACTGCTCTGCATTTTTCGTCTCTATTTATACCCTAAAATTTACCACCACCACGCATGAATTTCTCAAGGGAGAAAGGTTTATCTCGATTTTTGTTTATAACTTTGGGCCCCTCTAGCGGCCCTACGTATCAAACGTGAGCTTACGTCAGCTCCGCGCGCTCTGTTATATTCATTGAGGTTGACCCGTAAATAAAAAGAAATTACCGATACGCGAGACTGGTTGTTTATATCTTTATTCTATCATAAATTAATTGTCGGTACGTGACACCTTCCCCCTTAATCCTTTAACGGGCACATTTTTTCTGGCAACTATACGAAAAGATTCTGATGATATTCTTGTGTTTTTGGGGTCACTGATTACGAATCAGAGGTCAGAATTTAAAAATTCAAGATGGCGGACTTAAAATGGTGGATGTTGATTTCAAAATTTTATAACTTTGAAATAAAAAAAATATTAGCGTATTCTTTTTTATAACTTTGAAATAAAAAAAATATTAGCGTATTCTATATCAAATTTAAAATAAAAAATGTCTCTAGTAATTTTTTTGAAAACGCTTTGTTTCAGAGAAAAAAATTATTGAATTTTCTAAGTGGTGTATAATACAACCTAAATCTATACTGTATAATATATACTTAATCTAGATCTATATTTTTTTACTTTAGTAAAAATAACTTTATTCAACATTGATACTATTTTATAAACCTAAATTATACTAAAAAACTCGAAAAAGTCGCATTTTTACAATATATTTTGCTAAATAAAAAATAAAAACAATATGCATTTCGCAATTTCTACCTTTGGAGGCTTGGTTTACTATCTCTGGAACCTAAATTGATGGTTTAAAAGTTGTTTTATATCCAACAGGCTTTTAGAACGAATTTACAGTGAAAAAAGAGCTTTTTTCGTAATTGTTCATTTAATAACAATTGCAAATTGCATAATTAATATAAATTCATAATAAAATATATAAATATATCATTATAAAGTATGGAAAAAGTTTTTCCACCATGATAGGATGTTATAGAGCTGAGTAACGCAAAAATCGAAAAAGTTGAGGTGGGAAGAATACTTCCCACCGCCCGTTAACTGGTTAAGTCATACGTGGTACGTTATGTTCCACGTATGAATTATACATAACGAGAAAAAAAAAGTGATACGAAATCGCAGGTGTGTAGTAGTCGCATATTAGATATAATACCATTAAGGAGTACAACTTATAGCAGCTAAGATATAGTCGAATAGTATATGTCTTACAACTAAAACACACAAAAGAAATAATTTGCGCTTATAATAATAATAATAATTATAGGATAACATAATGAGATAATAATAATTATGTGATACAAGTTGAATAATATATATATATGTCTTACAACTAAAATACACACAAAAGAAATAATTTTGCTTATAATAATGATAGTTATATGTAATAATAAAAAAGAAGTGAGAGGAAAGGAAAGAAGAAGATTTTGTCCGAACTAGGCCACTCCCCTCTTTTTTCTTCTTTTTCTTTCCCTTTTTATAATTGTGGACCCCCAAAATCACATTTCTTTGAATATCTCCGGTTCTATTGAACATTTTTGAATGAACCAATATGGATAAAATTTGTCACGAAAAAAGCAACAAAACCATATGGGTCTCGTTTCTGAGGATTGCAACCCTTATATTTTATAGGGGTTAAACTATATTTTTCGAGTGTATTTTTCGTGTAAAAATTACAAAATTGTCATAAAAATATGAAAAAATGTTTTTCTAATAGAGAATGATAAAAATAAATTTACGTGTTTCGGTGTTTTTGCATAATCTTTTATTTCGGGGGTGAACGACCCCTAAATCTTATTAAAATATAGACAACCCTCAATCCGATTTAGCGGATTTTTACATATGCTATGGCTCATCTTGAAATATGGGACACGTATTTTGTTATTCTGCATTAAAAGTTATTGGAAAACCGGTGAAAACCACCCTTAAAACTCATCCCCGAAAACAGTTTTTCGGCAAAATCTCTGATTCTATTCAATATTTTTTCATGGAACCAAATGGAACAAATTTATCACAAAAAGCAACAAAATCATATAAATATTAATCCTAAGGGTTGGTATTAACCTTCACATTCTATAGGGGTAAAACTATATTTTTCTAGTGAAATTTCCGTTTAGAAAATATAAAAATTATTATATGTACAAGAATAATTGTTCTTCTAGTACAAAATGATATTAAAAAATGACGTGTTTCGGTGTTCTAGTAAAATATTTCATTTTGGAGCTGAACTACCCTTATATCCTATTACAAAAACAGAGACGACCCATGGCCATCAACTTGGCTAATTTTTAAATATGTTATGGCTTATTCGAGAATATGAGACACGTATTTTTTTATTCTGGAGAAAAAGCTATTTGAATGGTAAAAACCACCCTCAAAAGTCACCCCATGAACAATTTTTCGGCAATATCTACGCTTCTAATTAAAATTTTTTGGGATTTCGAAATGAAATTCATTCGCCACATAACAG